>CANUEP010132268.1:0-71969 GCA_947857235.1 Jatropha podagrica | reverse complement strand
AGAAATTAGGTTAATTAAAACTGGAGTCATTTAGGGTTTTTCCTAGTTTACCCTTAAATAATTAAACAAGGTGGCGACTCTCATACATCACGTGCATTTCTATCCATTTGTCATACGCATTTCCACATTGCGAGTGCATATGGTGGGGTAGGGGTTCACACTTCTAAGGCAGAGTGATGGCAGATGAACCTTCCATAGTAATTTACTAAACTAAGGAAGGAACGCAGCTTGGTAACTTTCTTTGGTTACTCCCATTCTCGTATGGCTTGTACCTTGGACTTGTCCCTTCGGATTTTCCCTTTGCCCACTACATTCCCCAATAATACAATCTCCTCTTGGGCAAAAGCACATTTTTCCCTTTTCACATGTAACTCATTTTCGCACAATACTTGGAACACTTATTGTAGATGCTTAACATGCTCTTGTAGTGTTTGGCTATACACTACAATATCATCTAGTATACTATGACAAAGAGGTCAAGAAGAGATGTAGAACTTGATTCATTAATGTGCAAAACATGGCAGGGGCGTTTGTTAGTCTGATTGGCATAACTAGATATTCAAAAGAGCCATACCTTGTCACACAAGTGGTCTTGGGTTCATCCCCTTCAGTAATGTGTACCTGATAGGACCCTGATCGCAAGTCTAGCTTGGAGAACCATCTAGCTTGTCCCAAGCGATCAAACATGTCTGCGAGGTTTGGAATGGGGTACTTATTCTTGACCATGATTTTGCTGAGCGCTCGGTAGTCTATTCATAATCGAAGTGACCCGTCATGCTTCTTTTGGAATAGGAAAGACGCACAGTAGGGAGCTTTAGATGGACGGATAAAGCTTGCATCTAGCAGCACTTTTAGTTGTCTTCGAAGCTCTTCTAGTTCCAGTGGTGCTATTCTATAAGGCACTACTGATGGGGGTCTTGCACCAGGTCTAACTCAATTTTATGATCCACCTCTTGCCTAGGTGGGAGCCTTTTGGGTAATTTAGGAGGCATGATGTCATTAAAGTCTTCAAGGACATCAACTATTTCCCTTGAAAACTCAAGTGGGATCTCATTAGTGTCATCTTTTAAGGCTACCAAGTAGGTTGGCTCATCCTTCTTGATGCCTTTGGAGAATTGTAGCACGGATAAGGAGCTTGCTTCAATTTGCTTACTTTGAGTTAAGGGCACTATGCCTTGATTGCCTTCCTCTAAGATGCACATTGTATCAACAAAAGGGATGGGCACAACTCTTACCTTGTCCATAAAGTCCATGCCAATTACACAAGAGTAATCATCCATATCTACTATGGAGAAGTCGGTTATGCCGTAACAATCTCCAAGGCAAACTTTGACATTATGAGCCACACCATATGTCTTCTTTCGCTACAAGTTCACCGCTTTAAGCCACCCTTCTATTTTCCCAAACTGCACAACCAACCTCTTTGCCTTTTCTAATGTGAGAAAATTATCAGAAGCACCAATATCCATAAGGGCTTGGGTCAGCAGGTTGCCAATTTTTACTTGCACATACATGCGACCCTTCTTCTCAGTCCTGGGGGCTTCTCTCTTTGCTTGGAAGGTGGCAGCCGACTGCAAAGACCCCATACTTGAGCCTTCTTGTGGGAGCGAAGCTTGTTCCTTCTCTTAAATTACGGCGAAAAGCTTTCTTCTCTTGGGACATTCCCTTGCCCTATGTGGTCTATTAGAATCTTGTAATTATTGGGGTAGATTGTGCATATATTAGAAGGATACTAGGAGATTATTAGGAGATATTAGGAGATTATTTTCCTTTTTTGAACTATTTTCTGTGTATTATATATACCTTAAACCGTATATGAAAATTCGTCAAGCTAATTACTTGTTTCAAAACTTCTTCTTCTCTCTTTCACAATAGCCTTTAATTTCAAGTAAAAATGTGATTGAAAACAAAGTAAGGAAAAAGAAAAGAAAAGAAAAAGAGAGATAAAAAAAGTAAGAAAAGAAATTGACTAGCCTATATTTTACCACAAAGTTGGAATTGCGGTTCATCTTATGAGGCAATTCAGGTAATTTGTGGATTTAATCTGGAGTGGGTGGATGAAATTGTCATCCCCTAACGGCAGCCTGGTCTCGCCATAGTTATTACATATTCCCTTTTAAAACCAAATCATATTTGAGTTGAGCAAATATATGACAAGGATGATGGTTGATTCAGGCACGCGATATCACACACTTGCCATTTGCAGAATGAGAATTGATGCTGATAAAGATAGCTGTAAACACTGCTGCAAGAAGGGATGTTCTTGATTAGCATATTTTGGGCCAAAGCTGTTGATGTGTCTGATCACACTATTACTCTTGAGGTGATTGCTCCATTATCGAATAATCATTATCTCTCTATTTTTACTAAATTTGCTTTTCTGGAAATTCT
The DNA here is from genome assembly GCA_947857235.1 of Jatropha podagrica. Taxonomy (NCBI): domain Eukaryota; kingdom Viridiplantae; phylum Streptophyta; class Magnoliopsida; order Malpighiales; family Euphorbiaceae; genus Jatropha; species Jatropha podagrica. The sequence goes on along the minus strand of CANUEP010132268.1, from coordinate 69,578 downwards.
GTTAGCAGTTTATATACTTAATGCAAAGTTGGCATGTTTTTATTTGCCAAGAAATGTTTTCAAATCTATATGGTTATGATCAACAGCCAATATCTGGCTGGTTTTTGGAAGGTCATGCCTGTTTGCAAATGAGATAGGAAAAAGGAGGTAATAGAATTTGTAAGAGCTCCACATTTACTGCTACACCAGTAAATGCCTGTTCTATCTGTTGCTTCCAATTTTGGTAGCATGACCAATCTTCTAGCAATTTGTTTCCATCCAGCTTACAGATGATTTAAACAAGAAGGCTGCCTGCAGAGACTACTAGAGCCATACGGGATTTGTGAGGTCTGTCCACTGATTCTTATTTGCCAGCTTTTACCCTATTGCACACCCTTGTTTCCCTGAGCCTAAGCTACAATCAGTTTAGATTCAGAGAATTTTGTCAATAATGCTTAGCTGATAGGCAAATGTTTTCCCTCGCACCATTTAAATTGATTTCTTTTAACCTCTCTCCTTGAAGGTGGCACGGACCCGAAGGGTGGCATTGGTGCGGGAATCAGGTGTGGACTCCACATACCTCCGTGGCCACCCACTCCCATTGTGATATTTAAGATCTTTAATCACTTCTTGTCTTGTCTCTTCTGAATGTCGTCTGTCTCGAATAAAGCTCCTTATCCATTCTCTCCTGTGCTTTCTTTTCCTTTAGATAGAAGGGGAAAGAGATGATATTGAAGTTTCCCACTTCTTTGTCATGCTGCAATGTTCACATATTGATGGGTCTTCAGTTGAATAAAAGAGGAAATTAGTGTGTTTCTTCTTTGCCTTGAGGGTAAAAAAAAGGCCTAAAGATCTTTGTATAAGTAAATAGGAAGTATGTTCCTTCAATAGAGATCACCTTCTTCCTCATCTTTTTTCAACGCATTAGTAAACCTACACAAGCAATACAGTGTCTATTATGCTGTGACTCAGAAGTTTCTCATGGGAGAGGACTGCAATCATAAGGCCCAAAAATAACTGCAAAAAGAAAAAAAAAAAAAAAGGCCAATTGTGCATGCATCTTAATTATTAAACAACCTATCTAGTGTTCATGTATTTGCTTATTATGCAGCTTCTATCTTCCTTCAACAACATTTTCAGTTAAATTCTACAGAACTATGAGCCATGATCTTCATTGGCAGACGACAATTCCAACGTTTTTATATATTGTCATTTGTCAAACTAGTGACTACGATTTGCATGTCGCCATTTACTGTCTAGGTGTTAAAATAAACCTCCAAGACTAAGCTTATTACTAAGATTGTTTAATTTAGAGCTTGCTAAAGCTCTACATCTGAAGTGCTTCAAACTTTTCATCTAAGCAATCATTCATAAGCTACACAAATGACTTGCTTGCCCACATTTTTACCGGAAAATAGTCCAGCCAAAGCAGCTGGAGCACTTTCCAATCCCTCATTCATGTCTTCAATGTACACAATCTTCCCTTGCTTATAGTTACCAACAACATGTTCCAAGAATTGTGGATATAAATGCAAGTAATCACTTTGCAAGAATCCCTGCATCGTGATTCGTTTGCTTATAAGATTGAACAAGTTGTGAATCCCTTGGGGATCAGATAGGCTATGCAAAGACACCATTCCACAGACTGCAATCCGGCCATGAATCCTCATGTTGAGCAATGCGGCATCAAGCATGTCTCCTCCCACATTATCAAAGTAGATGTCTATGCCTTCTGGGAAGTACCTATTTAATGTCAGACCATATACAAATCAAAATTCTTGAAAATAATTTGAATTTCCATCATTTAGCCAGTCAAGTTCTTCAAAATACTTTGAATTTCCAAAAACTTATCACTAACCTTTTCAAAGTTGCATACAGATTGGTCTCTTCTTTGTAGTTGAAAGCTTCATCAAATCCAAGCTTATTCTTTAAAAGATCAACCTAATATTTCACCATTTAAGATTTTAGTTTCATCATATCAAACTCTAATTGTCATACGGTCATCTGTCTAAAAGTAATTCCCTTCCTTTAAGCAGTACCATGAAGTGGAGCAGAAAGAAAGTTACCTTTTGGCTTGTGCCAGCACTTCCAACTACATAGCAGCCATGTAACTTGGCAAATTGACCAACAAGCTGACCGACGGCTCCTGAAGCTGCAGACACAAAGACATAATCTCCTTTCTTAGGAGAAGAGACCTTATAAAATCCTGCATAGGCAGTAAAACCAGGCATACCTGCAAGAACATTTCCACTGAGTCAAGTCCCTGGAGAACTAAAACTTTCTTTGCAGTCACAAAGTCAATTTGGTTTCTATTTTATTTAATGGAATATCATTTAGGATAAAAATGTTATGTTTTGGAGAAGAAGAATGTCATACTTACCAAGCAGACCAAGGTGAAGTGAGAGAGGAAGGTCATTTTGCTGAATTTTTCTCAACTGTTGATGCTTGTGAATCAAGCTGTACTCTTCCCAACCAGTCAAACCAGAAACCAAATCACCAGGCTTGAAATCTGGATTATCAGAAGCTACAACCTTTGCTACACCAAATCCTTGTATGGGCTACACCAGAGAATAAAGTTACAATTATCAACAACGATTGACAAGAAACTAGGATAAATGAAGAGTGGATTAGTGAAAGAATGATGAAAGTACCTGGCCGGGGAGAAAGGGAGGAATATAAGAGCCATGGAAGTCACGCATGCGACCTCTCATGTAGGGGTCACAAGACAGGTACAGATTCCTCACCAAAAAACCTTCAGAACCTTTTGGTGCTTTGAGCTCAACTTTTCCAATCCTCACGTCCATGTCTGTCTCTCTTGGCGCCCTCTCTATATACCCCTTGAATATCACTTGCTTGTTCTCTACTACTTCCATTTGGATAAAAAATTCTCCAAATGGCATTAAACTCTTTCGTCTTTCTAGCTATTGAAGGCCAGCGGTGCACAAGCTACAGGCCAAAGACTACAGACAAGCACTGTGCTGTCTGTTTTAAAAGCCAAAATTTCCTAACCTTCTAATCACTGATCAACTGTCTGCTTTAAATGCCAACTACCTATCCCCATATCACGTGCCTCGTCATCAGCCATACCTGTCCCCACTCCCCAATACTTAGTTTGAGACACCTAATTGTCCAGGAACATGAACCTAATCCATCCGCCATCCCCAAAACTCAGTACTGTCAGTTTGGAGCCCCGAAGCAGATCAATTGATTATAGTAAACCGATTATAGGCATCTCCGCCAAATCACAAAGGCCATTGAGAGGTAGGATTTGCGCTTTGATTGTAAGGAAAGCGGGCAAAATAATAGCGTACCAAACATTAACCGAGTTCGAATTACTTGACCTCAAACGCAAACATTCCAACAATTTTTTTGCTGACAGTGACAGTGTTTATTCCTACGCCTGAAAGTTTAAGCTTCATCTTAAAAAATTAAAAGACCTGACCTTTGTTTTTTTTTAACTTAGTTTAAGGCCTTAAAAAGGCACACCCAAAAATATTTTATATATAGATAAAAAGGCTGCTGCTGCTAGATGCAATCCCTGTTTCTGTACACTTGCAAATGAGCCACAGAATTACACGTTGGACTTAAATTCGCTTCACAAAAAGCTCACATGCACAAATAATTGCTCTACATAAACAGAACAAGAAGTTATAAATGAAGATTGAACATGTAGAAGCAAAGAGCAAAGACGGCTCCTCTCTATTTACATCAAGATGCTTGTTGGAATGAAGGATCCCCCTAAGCTTGAGCAAAGATTTTGCCATTCAACCCCAGCATGTTGTTTTATAATCAAGGACTATGCAACTTACGTAGGTGGTCAACCACATCATAAGAACTACTGAGCTGTTGATAATCAGACCGAGGGAGAAGACTTCCCTGGACTTGCCTAGACGGTTTTGGTGTAGGGTCAATTCTTGTTGTCTTCCTCAAACAGCAGTGACGCACTCGGATACGATGATTTCTAAATTCAGTTGTGTTGTTTGAACTGTGGACTTTGACCACCATTATAGCTTCCTTGTCCCTAGTATCTTCACACCAGGAGTTTTGAGGGACACCATCGACAAATTCTTCCAGGGTAGCGAAATCCTCAAGATGTACAGACACCTCCGCAATATGATCTGGTTTAATTACACCAGCTGCCGGAGTTACCTAGTTAAAGTTGCCGATATTTTCATATGTCCAAAAGATATTATTTTTAAAAGATGCTATTTGTGCAAATCAAGGCACAATTTAGTGATAAATGCATATAAATCCTGACAATATAGTTGGTATAATGAGTTTTGCAGAAGAAAAAAAAAACATCAATCATTTTCATCTATTCACACAGAAATTGGGTCAAATCTTAAATAATTCAGTTCAATTAGTTTTTTTTTTTCAAATTTATAATTCAATTTGCATTGAAAATTAATAACTCAAATTCTATCAGTTTCAATTAAAATTTTTTTCTAAAACACTCAAAATCATTTCGCCCTATTTTTCATAATATCTTATTATTATAATTTGATAGAAGATTAAAGTAAACAAAAAAATTGAAATAAATCATATAAAGACAGACAATGGAAGGAAATGTGCAATAAAAAATAGAAAGGAAAATGAAAGCATGAGATAAAAAAACTTACAAAAAGTAGAAAACAAAAGCAAAACAAAATCACATCCACTGCACACCCTTCCATTATAGATATAGATGAATGTGAAGTATGGGAATTTACCTCAAGCCATCGTGGAAAGGCAAAGGAAGCTCTTGGCTGATGATCTAATGCTTGTCCATCTTCATTAATTGTGGACTGACCTTCACAGATAATTTCAAATAAGGCATCTTTTTTTGCACATTTATTTGTGATGCGCAAAATAGTGGTGTCCTGATTTTGAAGTATTATATTGTTCGTGCTGACAATAGTTTCTGGAATCTTGGACTGTTCTTCAAGCATGTATCTAATTTTCTGGTTTGATTTGATAATATCACCAAACTCTTGTCTCCTTACTGACTCATCAACTCGTGCAATATCAACATTAAATATGCACCGCACAGGCTTGTGATCACTATCAGTGACATCCATGCATGCTTCATATCTAATTCAATAGACAATAAATTAGAACTAGAGGTGCTGTGTATGCATATATATGCACTCAACTGTACACAGAAACAACGTAAAACACAGTGTTCTTTGGCATATGTGGATAAGACCATTAACAACATGAAAAGCAAGCATGACCTCAGCAAAAGATGAGGAGGATCAGTAGATTAAGGTAACTTATACCTTTTCCAGGTATCAATCACCTACGGTTCCAGAAAACAACCCCATGAAAGAGAAAAACTTACTGTGATATCAGCGAGACAATAGGACAGTCTAGACTGCATTCAGACACCGAAGCAGACCGGCTGTCCCGGTAAAGTATTCTATCACACCAGGCCGGAACACGCTTTTTCTCACCTGAATCATACCCTGCAAAAAGATAGTTCGAATTAGTTGGAGTTCGGTAACTTCTGAGTATGCCCAGTAACAATTTCTATCACATGCAAGAATTTTGCTTTTCCCACTCTTTTCTGATCAGAACAGGTTGCATAACACTAGAATCACAAATATAAGTCAGGTTAAAAGAAATGGCTCGATAAAAAATAGAATGACTGTCCAGGTCATGTATCACATACTTGTATAATCTATGAAGTTATCAGAGGTTCTGAAACAGTTCAATTACCATAAATTTCCAACCAATTAACACAATTCAGTTACAGTAGGCACCTGCTAAACCAGGCTGGTGCTTGTCAAACTTGTATGTGGGAGGAAATCTAATGACTGCTTCCCGCATTCCTTGGAAGACATTCCCAGCTTCCATTTCTGCTCGTAGCTGATCCCTTTCTCTAAGCCAATCAAAGCATCTTTGAGAAATAAAGTCCCTTGCCTCATCATAAGATATACCATCAAGCCGATAATTGAAGTCGCCAAGAAATATGACCATGTCTGCCTCAGATAACTCAGGCATTCCTTCAACAGAATTGGCCCCCATAACCTGTACGTAATCAACACTTTATCACAATATGTAAAACTTAAACAATATTCTAAATGGCAATTTAAGATCAAGATAGCTTATATAATACAAGTACATACATTAGAAGAACGAAGCATTTGGACTGCTGATGAAGAACCAGCTGCAATACAAAGGAGAAATGGCAAGCTAGATCTATAAACAAGCCAAAATAAATACATTAAGCAGGCAAGAGAGCATGACAAGAACAGGTATGGCGCCATACCAGCTACAGCATTGAAGAGATTTGAAGGACGACTGAAAGTCATTGTTCGATATACATGGTCAAAATCAGCATTCCGGCGATTCACAGCTTCCAAGTGTGCTGCAAAGTGACAATTAACAAAACACATTGTCCGATTATATACTCTGATCCTCAAACCAACAGCTCCCTGCAAAGGTAACATTTAGCCAAACCAGTAATAAAGATAATTAGAAAAAGTACACATCATGTGGTGTAACTGTGTCATTATAGAAGCTCAATCTGAGGAATTTTTTTTTTCTTTGAAATAAAAATAAGAACTTACAGGAGTAGGCATAGATTCCCAAAATTGTGCAAGGGCAAATAATCAGAATAAACAAAGATGTCCCTACCTTGTTGCCAATTGCACGCCCAAAGCCACATGGAACTGCAGCAGCATCGACATCCCCAACATGAGCTTTAAGATTATTTCTAACCCTAAAAGGCAATTATTTAACTATCAGAATCACATATGTGCAGCACACAGTCATATATATATGTGCCTAAGCTGAATGGCGCCAAATCAGATAAAGATTAAGGAAAGCAAGACAGAATGTGTGAATAGAAATCAGCTTGTATAGTGCATTTTAGGACCCAAATAAGCAGCTTTAACAGAATAGATTAAAGCTAAAAAAGCCCATTATAATACTAACCACACAGCAATGAGTAAGCCTGCTAGCTGCCGTGAACCAACGCGTTCAAATGTTGAACCTTCATCCAATGTTTTATTAATCATATCCAGCCACCACTGCCCAACAGCACTACCCTCAAGTCCAACCTGAATTTGTAAAGAAAACTTACAAACAGAACAACACAGCCAAGAAAAAGAAAAGAGGATAATCATGAATTATTTATAACCATTAACATGATGTTGACATAAAATGTTTAACACATTGGTTCCCATTTACATTTCTTTCAGGCAAGATTAGTTGCATCAAGATGTTAAAACTAACTTATGGATTTCGGAGTACTGTGATGAGCTGCCTCTGCAAGGCACAACCAAAGCCCATAATCCTTATCTCAGTATATATGGGGTTACAGAATACCATACTCTACAAATCTTATCCCAATCCCAGCTATATAAAGCACACAGTGTAGATCCTATCACAACAATTCCATTAGGCCATTAATGGTGTTCCTTCCAGCATTATTGCTTCATGTACAAAATGTTTTAAAAAGATACTCAAATTGTGAAAATAACATAAAAGCCAAAGTTTCTCATTCTTTCAGCTGCACTGCAAAACCTGTTCTTCATTTATCCTAGACAATTCTTGGGCCAAGCATGTAGAGTTATTGATGTCATTGTTCCAAATTCATAAATGGCAACTTTTAGGGTATGGGGATACAAATTTTAAGGGCTATACACATCACCAACCAGCATCTACCCCACCCCAGAAAAAACTGCTCCTTCTATCTCAGATTTAGATGCATTAGAGAATTGTTCATTACATTTTGGTTTGGAAGTAGCAAAATATTTGAGTTACTGTAATTTACTGTCATGGTGGGTCCTTCACCCATTAGCAATAGCGCATCACTCTTCATTCAACTTAAAGTTGCAACAATTCATCACTTAACACAGTGCTTACCTCAGTATTGATTATTTGCCACATTTCTTGGTTGATGAAATATATACAAGACATATTAAAATATCCCAATAGCTTGCGTGACTCTAATTGCAGATAAACAACCTATTTCAAAGCTAACCTAAGGACCCAATAATTTGACATGAAGGGGTTAGCAATAGTAACTTTCAACCCAACTGCAATGCAGCTTAAGTTTGGAGCATGAGAAATCCATTGCACTTTTCCATATCAATGGAAATTTAGCTAGGAATTAATGCAGTGACAATATCCTTATCGATTTGGAACTTGCCAGAGCAGTACTGGGGTTGGGGGGAATCGGGAGAAATTGTTATGGGAAGGCTTCTAAAATTGAAATTTGCAAGAAATTTAGTAACGAAGGTTTTCTTACAGTTTCTTTTGCTGCAGACATAGCTAAAACACCAGCACCCATTTCAACTTCTTGCAATCCAACAACGACAATGCCAACATCCCCAGCTGCAGAACCTAGCCATGATACAAGTGAGTCATGGGATGCTCTTCCTTGCGCTACATTCCACGTACCAGCTAATATTTTCAAGTTCTCTATCTTTGTATACAAGAATTCTTTTCCAGCCAATTCTGAACGCAGTATGTTGTCCAAAGGTCCAGGAGACATGATGCTCCATCCACGTATACCACCATGATTAGCCAAGGTGAAAACATAACCAGCCCCAACAGCCATTTTTATCACAGGACTGCCATGAGCCACCCACTCTCCAAGCAAGTTACCCTTCAAGTCCAAGACCTGGACAGTACCACTTGCATAACCCACCCACAATCGCAACCCAAATGTACAAAAGCATTGAACAGCAAAAGAATGGTACTGGAAATCTTGCAAACGACTGCCATTTCCATCCCATTGCACAAGTAAGCCATTTGCACAACCAGTCCAAATCATTCCATCAAGGGTTGTGATTAACGCCTCAGTTCTCCGGTTATCATCTCCAAATCCACCTTTTGCAGCAACTCTGCGAACGGCATCAGCTGCTCCCATTATAGCATTACGTGAACGCTGAAAGAAACCAAATGAACTTTGAATCTTCTCTTTCTTTGAACCAGCAACAACTTTCATCTTGATCTCATCTTCAAAGGTAAAATCCTGTCCATATGACATGTCCATTCTTTCAATTTGACCATCTATATTGAATACTTTCAGCAACTCCCGTGTATGAGCATCCCTGCAGTATATATTCATTTTTTCTTGTGAAAAATGAGAATTCATCAAAAGTGCCAAGAGGTTGCAACCCCAAAATAGTATGAAATAGGAAATCCATAAATTCCAATAGAGCAAGGACAGAACAACATAGTATTTTCCCTACTAAAAGTTTTAGTCCATCTATTCATAAGAAAAGAAAAAGGTTTTCCCTTCTCTTGAAAGCCTTTCTATCTTTTCCCATTTAGAATGAGCCAAAAAATAGAAAGAGTGATTAGGATACCAAAAAATATAACAGGTGTTGTACATGTGCTTCAAATTTATGCTTTTTCTTCAGTGTAAGAATGGCAATTTAGTTGAAGCATAATACAATTCAGGAACTGCGTTACTTAGCCACACAAAGACATTATGGCCAGAATTAGCCCTCGATAAAATTTAAAGCTTAATGAATTCTTAGCAGTGTACTTGGACAATATTCAGCACATGTTTGGGAGGCTTTATTTTAATCAATTTTCTTTTTATTAATTTTTGGTTTCTGTATCAAGAACATGCCATTTTCTCCAAGAAATTTCTGATTCTCATTCTCTTTCTAATAATGAATTCTGATTTTGGATATAAACTAATTTCTAATTCTTAAAATGTTCAAAATCTGATGTATTTATTAAAGGATCAGATCACAGTTTAACTTGCAAATCATTAATGATTTGCCCCTCAGAAATGGTGAGTTGCTATGAGATTAGACAAACTTTTTTAACACTTCAAAGTTAGATATTTGTAGTTACTTATCCTGAAAAGAATAAAGAACAAAGGTTATATTAAAATAAAAAAAGTCGCATGTTATCAAGCTTAAAAGTAGCAGGAAGACATACCACAATGCAAATGACAAATAACCAGCACTCCATATTTTTGCTCTAGAATTATCAGATAGCAAGAACTTAACATCAGAAGTTAGCATGTTGCAGAAGCCATTTACAGCGTTCTGGGTTCTAGGATCAATATATGACCTCTCTACTAACAAAGCAGCCATGTGTCTTTCCCCCTCTGTAAAAGAAAAGGATTTTTCAAAAGCTTCACATGGCCATATCTTGATAGCGCCACCTTCTGAACCTGACCATAAATCCCCTGGACCAGAAAGAAAAAACAAAGAAATAAGAAAACAAAGGACAGCAATTTAAAACAAACATAATAAAGTTTAACATCCCATTGTGTTATGTTGATATGTTGCCATTAACCTCAATCAACTACACTCTGATCCCAAACTTTCCTCAAATAGAGATACACCAATAACTAAGACAAGTATAAGCACTAGGAAACACATAGGCCAGAAAATGTTTTACAGCAAAGAAAAAGACCCGGCCACAAAGTACTCCATTTAAAGAGAAAATAGTGGAGAGGTTTATTAATTAAGAAAAGAAATGAACTTATTACTCCTTTAGCAGCAGAAAAGTAAATATCTTTCAACGGTGCAAAAGGAATTCCATAATTATATACCGCGAAAGAAGATTTTTCATTCAAATAGAATCAGAGACCTGAGAGTTAGAGATTGGGAAAGAGCCATTATATGACCCAGAGTTTTCAATCCATTTCTTGGTTCTTAGTTTCTTTCCCGGGTTTTCTTTTCTATTTTGTAAGGACAGCATCTATAGTGTGAGAACTGCTTAACATGATTTGAACTGGCAAAATCCTAGGGAGAGTGAGTGATCATAACACACTGGAAACAAATATTACAGAAAACGGAGATCTTTGAACTCTTGCTTGTAGGAATGAAAGAGATCGAAGGACGGAAGTGGAAGAATACTTGCATTCCCAACAAAAAGAAGTGAAAGAAGAGCAAAACTAGCTACAAATCAGAAACAAGAGAATAAAAGATCTTAGCTTTCTAAAATTTAACATCGGCCAACAGGAATGATTAAATGATAAACTGTAAATGAGAGTTAACACGCAATCACTAATCACTATTCACCACTCTCCAATGCAACAAGCATTTATGTAAATGGATTCACTAAATCTAAAGTTGCAATCAAACAGCCCATAGACTAAAACCTTTGGCATCATCAATGAATGAACGAATGAATACGAATGCAGAGTGAAGATGAAGCAAATGGGAAGAGTAGAGAGTGACCATATGAACTGATGACCATGGAGAGAACAGGGCCACGATGAGCCACCCAAGACAAGATTTCCCTGAATCGATCGGAAGTGAAATCAATTTTCCAACATCTGATCTTCCCGTCCCTATGCCCACTCCATACCACTCTGCTTCCCTCATCCCCGACCATGCACATAACTGCAGACCCGACGGCCACAGACTCCGTATATGGCGCCGTGTCCTCACTTCCACCGCACAAATCCTTGAAGTGCCAGACTTGGAGACAGCCGTTCTCGGTTCCAGCCCACAATTGAGCATCCGTGGTGGTGATGGTTCTCAAAAAACAACCTATTTGGGTTTCCCTGAAAGGATGGGGTCGAACCTCGAGACTGGGTGGGCGGCTCGGGTGGACGGCACCTCGAACAGGAAGTCTGAAAATTCCAGTTCCACCTCCGTTACCAATAAACTCTGGTAAAGCTACTGCAGACGATGATGAGTTGTTTGTGTTAGAGTAGGCGTTAGCATTATGTGAAGGATTGGCATTATTAGTGGCGGTTGTAGCAGAGAGCTTGCGGTCCAAGAATTGGATCATGTAATCGAGGCGTTTGCTGGTGGCTTCCATGGAAGAATTGGAGAGCTGAGATTCATCGTCGGAGGAAGACGATGAGGAAGAGAAATAACGGTCGAAAATTTTGGGAGTACGAACGGCTGACGCATCGGGGTGGTGACTAAACGAGGAGAATACGTCGTCGAGGTCCATGAGCGAGTGCTTGTACTTGCTACCGCTATAAAGAGCCCGATGCCAACGATAACGAGAGGGAGAGAATCTAGTGAGAAGAAATCGAGGAGGAAGGTATTTTTCTGTTGTGTTACTGTTGGGATGTTAACATTTTAAGACGCAGAAGCGCCTTCAACTCAGTTCCGTTTGGCTTCCATTGCAACAACGACTTGTATTCCATTCTATTTCCACTGTTAAACGTTACGTGATACGCACTAATCCATCCAAGTACAAAAGAATTAGAAAAATTATATGTCGGAAGTTGAAATTATTTATGGGCTTAAATTAAAATTATTTGTTAGTAATTAATAAAAAAGAGATGGATGGTTAATAAAATGGTATTTTTGGTCGACCGTATCCCAATTTACAGATGACGTTAGGTAGGGTATTCAACATTCCTGTTATTGTTCGTTAGATCACAACACAATTCATTGAATTCCAAATCCAAAGACGTGGTGTGAAGTCAAATCCTTTGCTGCAGTTAAAAAAAAAAAAAATTTCAATTTGGTTATTCAATTTATTTAACAAAGTTAAAAAGATTAAATTTAATCTTTTAAATTAAACCTCTGAATTTATTTTAATTTTTAAAAATTAATAATTAATTTTAATTTAATATAATTGATTTTTTATTTATTTTTTATAATATAATAAATTTATAAAATATATATTATAATTTTAATTTATTCAACACAAAAAATTAATAAATTTCATAAGCAATTACTAAGTAATAAAAATTAATTTAAAATGTTAAAATTAATATGTATTTATAAATTTAAATCCATCAATCAAAAGAAAAATATAATATATTTTATATATTAATTTTGTATCATTTATAATTAATTAATTTTTTAATATAAATTAATCAGTTCACTGCTAACTATAATTTTAATAACTATTTTATATAGTGATTCAAATTATAAATATAATAAAGAATTAGAGTTTATATTATGTCAAACCATCGAATATGATTTTTTTTTAATCATTTTAAATAAATGTAGTGGTAAAATTAGCATAAAAATTGAAATCATATTTTTTTATTATTTTATATAAATTTAATGGTTAAATTTGATTCAAAAAGTCAAATTTTATATTTTTAACATTATTAAATAAATTTAGAGAGCAAATTAAATTTTATTTCTTTAAAAAAATTGAAAGCCCCAAAAAAGAAAGAGAACGTGGCCTATTACAACATAAAAATTCCATGGATGGATGTTATTAATTTTCAGTTCTATAGGCTGGCTTTTGTTTGTTCATCGTTGGTTCCCCTTTCATCTCTCTGTCGTCCCTTAATTTCCTCCTATATATATTTCTTTCTTTGCTGCTATTCTTCAACCTTCTCTCCCTTTATCTTACCATCTTTCCTATTATTGCCCTAATAAACAAATTACCTTCTCTTTGTTGCTAACTCTGCAAGGTAACGTCATTTGCTTTCCTTTCTTTTATGTTGAAGGTGCGGGAAGAATGTTTATATATTTTTTTTTGGAGTTGGAATAGGTTGTTCATGGTTTTCGTTTTTGGAGTTGCAATTATTAATATAATTTCGCATTACACAAGCTAGCTGCATTAGGGAAAAGCAGTAATTTTGAGAATCATCTTAATTAATTGTGGATATCTATCTACAAAGAAAGTAATCTGCTACAGCAAATTAAATAGTTATTGTTAGCTAACTTCTGTATTAATTAGGGTTTCAAACCAGATTCCTTGCTATATCAAAATTTAAGCTCTGATATTTATTATTGATTTTTTTTTTTTTTACAACATTGCACATTGTTTGACATTTCAAATGATATTCAAATATTTTCCCTTTTTTTAAGTAAAGTAGGTAAAATTAATGTATTTGGTAGTAATTCATAATACGTTATTGATATTTTCCACCGGTTGTTATGTTCAGGCATCAAGATAACGATAGCAAAACAAAGCCCGGCAGCGTTTTATTACAATTAAAACGGCAGCAGTCAGCGGGGAATCCAATAAATAGCCCAAAACTCAACCAAGGAGTCGTGGAGTTTGGCATTTAGAGAGGGAGGGGTTGAACAACCGGTGGAGTCTCTCGTTCAACCGTTGGACGGGAGACGGCCCAGAATAAAGGAAAACACACAGCCACAGGTCATTTTTCTCTAAGAATAAAATTAATAAATGAGTGGTTAATTAATTAAGGGGAAGAGTGGGGGAGGAAGAGGAACCAGAGCTAAGACCTCTGCCATCAAGGAAAGGTAGTTGAATATTTAAGGCGTTGGTTGGAATAAGGTGGTTAAAATGAAGTTGAAAATACACAAGCAAATAATCAATTCAGTCTAAACTTATTTTCACATACATTATCAAATTAGCATGATAACGACATAAGCTGGATAAATTGTTATTAGATGGGTATCGTATAACTCTAAAATCGCCACAGTTGCGTTTAATTTCTGTGTCCACAGCCACAGTAGATGGATCTGCTAATCTCTACGCCAACAATCTCTGACTACGAACAATAAATGTTAAAAATGGTGCATCACGTGAAGTATAAATTTATTATGGCGCACCACGTGGACAGCAGTCGTCATTGTTGGTTGACCCTTGAATTTGATATTTGGTGGCGGGGAGGTGGTGTTCTGGTGGTTTCTTTCCACTGTTTTTAGCAGAAAATGAAAATGGTTTTGGATTAAGACAAGAAAAAAAAAAAAAAACAACGAAGTTTTTTAAGAAAAGCACCTAAAATTAAAATTATTATAACTTGTTATTCCAGGACAAGCCGATGACTGCTGAGTGCTGGCTCCAATCATCCAAGTAGAAGTAGCATTATTTATCTTTTCATCAGCGCCATTGGATTTAATAATTATTTTTAATGCTAGTAACGGCAAAATCCTCGTCCATTTCCTAATTTGCACCAGATTCTTTTGTTTTAAAAACTGCTTCCTTTTCTTAAATAATACAAGTCATAAATATTAGTATATGATACTGTCTGCAGCTCAGAAGAAGAAGAGCTGCTGCTGAATGATGATGGGGATGGGGAAGCAGAAGGTTCAGTTTCTGTTACTTTTGGTTGGACTGGCTGCTATTATTGGCGGCGGAGGAGCCAATGCGAATGACTTTAATGTCTGGCCAATGCCTAAATCAGTTACCAATGGCCACAACAAGCTTTACATGTCTCCGAATTTTCAGCTCATCACTCAGGGGAGTAACTACAGCGATGCTTCTGGGATTTTGAAGGATGCCTTCGCCAGAATACTTAATATTGTCAAAATAGGCCATGCCCCTGATGCCAATTCCTCCGCCCACCTTCCTTCTCAATCTCTCCTCCTCAAAGGTCTTCGCGTCCTCGTTTTCTCTTCAACTGACCAGGTTTTTTTAAATTTTTCTGTCATTAAACCATCCGAAGATTTTATTTTGCTTTTCCTTCTCATTATTGCAAAAAAATTTTTTTAAAAAATCCTGTTACTTTTTGATCGGTGATTCTGTGATTCTTTTGTATAAGGCCATAATTAACATATTTTCATAATTTTTCTACTTTTCTTTTATGCTCGTTGATTTCCTTCCTTTTCTTCTTATTTCCGAAAAGGAAAAAATGACCGTAATTTTCTTCTTATAACTTTTTTTAGATGAATGCGGTCTTTCTTTTTAGGAAATGGACTTCCATTTTCCGTTGGTATTTTCTAAATGTGCTACCTTCAACCATATTTGGAGACCTTGTTGTATTTCGTTAATTTTACTTCATATGTATCTGCTAAAGGGAACCGGGGAAAAAACAATTACATGTTGGGGTGAAGGTACGATTTAATATTTGATACTAGACCTACAAATGCCAAAAACTCTCCACTGACATTTCTTCTGATGCTTTACAGTTACAATATGGTGTTAACGAGTCTTACAAGTTACTAGTCCCTTCACATGACAAGTCATATGCACAGCTTGAGGTACGTTAACGGTTCCCTTTTCTGCTTTAGAGTTTTGGTTGAAATATTGTTCACCAACTTTCCATTTGCTTCACTCGATCGGTAGTTATGTTGTTATCTTATGCTCTTGTTGAGATGGTTTGACTTAGAAACCAGTGGTAAATTTTGTTCATATTTCAGAAAGTAGACATCTAGGTGTTTGATTTGGAGTGTGTACTTTTGCGGACTTTAGACCTGCTCTGTCGCAAGTTGCATGTTCAGATTGTGTAATTAGAAATTAGAGGAGGAAGTTGTTTAACTCCTAAGATAGTTTACGGAGAACTGTGTCGCAAGTACATTGTCAGTGCAGGCAGGCGGTCTTCGCCTTTTGGACAACAAGGATGATTCTAGCTAACTAAATGTGTAATATTCTACTGTCTCTACATCAATAAATGTGCAATATCCGCTGATCATTATCTTGAGAATTGCCATGAAACAGGTTTCCTTGTAGGAACACTTATGTCCAGTAAAAATGAGATAGGAGATACTGCATGTAATGGAGCTAAAATTGTTGACTTGTCCTTTGCATGTCTCTATCATGAATTAATGAATAAATGGGCGGCTAGCTGCATGAATTTACTTACTTGTGATGTTAATAAATATATGCAATTTTACATGTTTTGTCTACTGAACACGGAAATCCTTTACATTACCAACATTGACCATTCAGAGATCTTTAACAAGAAAAATCTAGCTAGGGAGCCCGTATCGCTATCAGCATCTGCTGTGGTTATAAGATGATGGAATTGTTTTGTATAAATGTAAAAATTGAAACTTATGTTAAGGTGCTGGATATGGAGTATGTAGTATTTTAGCAGATTTCAAAATTAGCATGTAGTTTTGCCTACATTGGTAGCCTCTATTTACGTTTCGATTCTCTTATTAACTCAGACATTGTTTTGAAACAATGCAGGCACAGACAGTTTATGGGGCTTTACATGGGCTTCAGGTTAAGTGTGACTATTTAGGCCATGGAGCCTTTGCTATTTTTTGCTATTTAACACCAAATCCAAGATCATCAATGCATCTGTTTAACACAAAATATTGCAGACATTTAGCCAATTGTGCTATTTCAACTTCACAACGAGCATGATTGAAGTTCCTATGGTCCCATGGACCATCATTGATCAGCCAAGATTCCCATACCGGGGACTCTTGATTGGTGAGTAGTTTTTTGAAATATTCCTCACAAGTGCATTAAAAGTATTTTTTTATGTCCATTTCTTCTGAACCAAATAAAATTTCTGAAACATAAAAGGGCCCGTTTGCCTAACCGAGGGCCTTAGTTTAATATGGTTTTGCCAGGTCAAGGTCAATGTTCTTTCCTAACTTATGAATGAACTTTATGCAGATACTTCACGGCACTTTCTGCCTCTGCCAGTTATTAAGAATGTGATTGATTCTATGGCCTATGCAAAATTGGTATGTGATGAAAGATTGACACAGACATGAGAAACTTCTACACGGTTTTTTTTATAAAATTTTATACGTTAGTACTTCTATATATTAGCTGAAAGTAGCCGGTGTATTTTGTCTCAAGCATTACATGTAAGAAATAATCCATTGGTTCTTCCTTGCTTTATGCAGAATGTTTTACACTGGCACATTGTAGATACACAATCTTTCCCTTTGGAGATACCTTCATATCCAAAACTGTGGAACGGTGCCTATTCAATTTCAGAGCGATACACTTTTGCTGATGCTGCTGAAATTGTCAGGCGAGTTGTTTCTGCTGTTCATACCCTCAATTTGTTTCTTTTCTCCTTGATTTATGTCTAATTTTGTATCACAAATTTTGCAGTTATGCCCAGAGGCAAGGAATTCATGTATTGGCTGAAATTGATGTTCCTGGACATGCACTCTCATGGTGGGGATAGTTTCTCATTTTTTCAAATTTTCTATCTTCCTTTCACAAATAGATTAAGGGTTCAATTAGATTAAAAATTTGAAGTTTCTCTTTTTTCACCAAATGTCTTTTCTATGGCAACTTTTAGATTTTAAATCTGTATCCTCTTCAGGTGAATCCAGAAATCAGGATCTCAACTTCTATAATGGCACCTGCAATAACTAGAGAATTTCCACTAGAACTACAAATAATGCTTAATGATAAATTTCATAGATAACAAAAGAGAATTAATTATAATTAGCATCAGTAATAGTAAATTATTAGTCCCTTTTTTTTTCCTTTGAGACCACGATTGGTCCTTATTTCAGTTTGGCTAAAACATGAAAGGTTTTTTGGGTCAAAAGGAAGTCAAGACTCTAATTCAGTATTTGATGTTAATTTGTCATGCAGGTAGTCAAATTAGTCTCAGTTAACTTTTTAGAGAAGTGCTTAACTGACATTCTGACAAAGGTCAATGATTTGCAGAAGCAAACATGACAAGCAGTTAAGGTTGATAATTTAGTTTCATAGTAAAAGTCTTAGGTTTCCGACCAACAGATTGTAATAGGTAAGCTAGTCGACTAGCCATGTCATATTGTCGACAGGATAAGATACTCTAATAAAAATTTAAGCAAATATTTTTTTTCCTTTTTGGGGGGGGAAGGTGTGTGGACCCAATGAAAGCAACCATCCCTAGCTTATAAGCTATTCAGTAAATCCTTTTGCCTATCACTTTGTTTTGACTTATGTAAATATTGGTGTTTTTTGCCTCCATTGGACTCAGGATAGACTTGCAAAATTTTTCTGAAAAAAATGTAATTTGTATTGATGTTTTTTTCTTTGACGAAGTCAAGACAGCTGAGACTTCCAAGGCAATATATCAGGGAATGGTCAGTTTCCTATCATTTTGATGCTTAGGTTAGTGAAAGCTCAAGAATTAAGAGAGCAATTTAAGATTTGCTGCAAGCTTACCTTAACAATTCCATCTTTAGGAAAGGATTCTTGGATTTTTTTTTTTATTCTATGGTCATGGTTTGCATTACCGAGTCATAACTTGGCTCAGCACCTACTCATGGTTAATGCCAAATTCCGAGCTGTATTTGAATCTAGATATTTACTTCATGCTTTAATCTACTGGAGATGTGTCTTTATAAGGGACATATCATCTATTTTTAACTCTTGACCACATCATGTGTATGCTCTTACCATTAAAGCCAAGCTCCACAAGTCACTTGATGGCAATTTTTTTCTTTTCCTTTATAGGGGGAAGGGTTATCCTTCTTTATGGCCATCAAAGGATTGTAAGCAGCCACTTGATGTGAGCAACGAGTTTACATTTAAAGTGATAGATGGAATTCTTTCAGGTTTTGCCTCACTTATCCTTACAATGATGGTGGAA
This sequence comes from Jatropha podagrica, assembly GCA_947857235.1. Taxonomy (NCBI): domain Eukaryota; kingdom Viridiplantae; phylum Streptophyta; class Magnoliopsida; order Malpighiales; family Euphorbiaceae; genus Jatropha; species Jatropha podagrica. The sequence goes on along the minus strand of CANUEP010132268.1, from coordinate 50,515 downwards.
TTTAACTCATGAAGGAAATGTTTAGAGTATATACAATGCAATTAGCATGGCCAGTTCAATTAAAAAAGAGGCTAACATGATATGATTTTTCGTATTTCAGATTTCAGTAAGGTCTTTAAATTTAAATTTGTTCACTTGGGAGGTGATGAAGTTGACACAAGTAAGTTTAACGACTGCATTTGGCTCTCAACACCAATATTATTTAATATTTATTTTATATGAAATCACTTAATAATTTTTTCTCAGCTTTTGAGGTTTCTTTCTATCCCTTCATTAGGTTTTTTAGGTGATGCCTTTGTGATTGCCGACCTAAAATTATCTTTCTAAATGTTTTCAGATGAAAGTTATGCTGTTGCACTAAGTGTCAAGTTATCATTTCTATATTTCAGTGCACCATAGCCTGATGAAATATAGCTTTCCATAAGAGGAACTTATAAAACTTTCTGATAATAAATAGTGGCATGAATTCCATCAAAAAGAGTGAATAATTATCTTGAAGTCTATTTTCTTACAGATCCTCAAGTCTTTGTGTGTTTTCTTAACTTTCTTGGATATCTAACTCTTATTGATACTAAGCCAAGTGTAAAAGGCAATCACCTACATAAAATAGTAGCAAGAAAGTGTAGCAGCAAGCAAGAAAAGATAGAAATATGTGGAGGTGGACAGAAAACTCTAGGCAATGTTTGCCAAAAAATTGGCTCCCATGTTCTTTTCTTTCAAATTTCAATAATATGATATTGTCACCCGTTTCTATTTTCATATGTAAATTAATAAATTAACAGCCATAAAATTCCATTATTCATTTCAGGTTGTTGGAGGACAACTCCTCGCATACAGAAATGGTAACCATCTTATAATATTATTTAGCCTTCAAACTGTGAAGAGATGGCTTATTTCAGTTTTGACTATCCTGAAACTGCAGGTTAGAAAAGCATGGTATGAATGCATCTCAAGCTTATCAGTACTTTGTCCTGAGGGCACAGAGAATAGCTTTGTCTCACGGATATGAAATTATCAACTGGTATTTACCCTATGGACAAAGCTAGATATCAGTTACGAAATTTTATCTCACATCTAATCATGAAATATAACAGGGAAGAAACCTTCAACAATTTTGGCAATAAATTGAGCCGGAAAACCGTGGTGCACAACTGGTATCTCCTTCAATTACTATAACCGAGATAATATATGCATTGGATACAATTTTATGTAGTTTCTATATCATGGTTTATCTTGTCTCAATTCTCCTGTTGATCATTAAATCCGTAATATAGGCATCATATGTTTATTATATCAGATCATCTTTCTAGTTCTATCATCATATTTCTAGTTATATCTCTTTGCTTGATTTACTACTAGATATAAAAGAATTTAGGTGAAGATAAATATACATATTTTTTGAATGAATTAGGTGAAGATATATAAATTGAACTTGCATTAAATCATTACTCTATGTACAGCATTAATTCAGTTATTGGTATTGCTAAACTTGATCAGATAAATGATTTCTGCCATTTTGAGAGTTTATCTATAATGCTAATTATGTGTGTGTTTATGTATGTGCATAAGAACATTGAAATACAATGAGTACCTACTGTCTTTTAATCTCATCATCTGCCAGCAGTGCTGCTGAAGGCAAACATCTATATATTCAGCTGAAAAACTTAATTTGTGCATCAGTAATGAATGACATGTTGGTCCTAACTACAGTATGGTGACCTCTCTCTCTATGGAGTTCCCTCGTGTTAGTCAAATTGAGATCTGTGGAAGGAGAAGTACCATTTAAAACCCAGATAAAGAAGTGTTTCTCGCCAACCTTAGAATAATTGGTACATTGATGGACTTGGATGCACTTTCCTGCCTCTAGACATTTCCTTAGAGAGAAGTAGTATACACTTTAACATGTATATTCATGAGGATGCTGAAACTGAACTAGAAAGATACTTGTGATTCCTTTGTTTTCCATGATAGTTTACTTTGGATCTCATATAAATGCTCTTTAGAACGCTTGAAAATTGAATTGCATGTTCATTTCTTGTACTTTAGGATGTAACAATTTTTTCTTTTTGAATTTCTGAACTATTGGCACGTTGAAGCTCAGAGCTGATCCTTTGACAGATCACATAGAGATACATTATTTGTTCCTGTTCAGCTTACAATTTCCTTTGCAGGCTTGGTGGTGGTGTTGCTAAGCAAGTGGTTGCTGCTGGGCTGAGGTGCGTTGTGAGCAATCAAGACAAATGGTATTTAGATCACTTGGATACTAGTTGGGAAAAATTTTACATGAATGAACCACTTGCAAATATCACTAACACTGAGCAACAGAAGTTGGTTATTGGGGGTGAGGTATGCATGTGGGGAGAAATGGTAGATGGATCGGATATTGAACAGACCATATGGCCACGCGCTGCAGCAGCTTCGGGTACTTATCATACTTCAACTCATGTCAGTGTCGAATGAAATTGCTGATAAAATGCACCATATTCTTAAAGAAACATTTATTTGTTTGCATTTTTGTGAGTAGTGGTTAAGGAAAACAGAGCACTATGTCCTGAGTGCAAACCTAGTTAAGTGATACACAAATTTGGTTGTCCAGGATAAGTAAATAAACAAGGTTTTATATTGCACAAGAATAAAAATCATTAAGGTCTTGAAGGATTTCTACTAGAAAACTTAAAGAGATTTGTGAGCTTAACTATCTTTTGGGAAATTACCGATCAATTAATGATGTTTATGTTTCTACAACCTGAAGTGGGCCTGGTAAATGCATGGTTATGTTTTGAGTATGACTACTATCATTGGAATAAGGCAGGTGACAGGAAGCCTCATTTTAAAAAGGCATCAAGAGATTCATTCAGCATGCTTGACTTGCATAACTATGTTTGTAGGAACACCAAAGCATGGTATTTCTTAAGGGATATGTTAGTTGACTAGTTGAGTTTTTTCGTTATCCTCATAAACAGGCTTCGTACTATACATGTTCGTTTTAACAGAATCACCCAATCGTCTGACTCTCTCAAGACAAATACCTGTGTGCTTTATTCTTTGTCTATATAGGATATAAAAACTAAAATTTTTAAATAGTTTAAACTTTTAGGAAGCTTAATGTGATTTATATGCAACAGTTCAAAATTCTTGGTCTGGCATGCCACTGTTCCCAGTTTATTATAAAAAACTACATAGACTAGTGCAGAACACATTCACAAATAAGGAGATGCACATTTTACTTGTGCAACGTAGCCTACTAGAGGGGAGCTATATGTGAAGAAGAATATAAACTAAAAAGAAAAAAAATGTTTTGTTTATGGAGTAGAAGGTAGTTTAATAGCCTCTAAATGAGATCCTTCATATAATTGGATCTCGTTCTAATTTATCTGAATCTATTGTTGTAGAATGGTGTCTTCACATTTAACTAACCTCATGCTTCCTTGCTTCAAATTTGTTTGACTGAAGAACGGCTATGGACACCTTATGACAAGCTTGCTAAGGATCCAACACATGTTACTAGAAGGTTAGCACACTTCAGGTGTCTGTTGAATCAAAGAGGAGTAGCAGCGGCTCCACTAGCTGGACCCGGTCGAGGACCACCTGAAGAACCAGGCTCTTGCTACTCACAGTAGCAAGTAGCAATATATATATTCAAGTCCAACTTCAAGTCTTGTGTGTTAAATGAGGTTCATTCGCAATTAACCTCATTGTAATGAGGTCATAATAATATGTAATATTAAAAATCAGGTTGCTTTCTGATTCCTTCTCATAAATAAGATTTTTTTTTCCTTGCTATTGACCAAAGTATATGCAATTTCATTCTTGAAAACTTTGTGGGTGTTTATGTGCACGCTTATAATTAAAAGACTGCAGGCTGAACTGAAAGCTTGCAGGGAAAAGCAATATGCCATTCTGAGGATCATTAACAATGAAAAGCAGCGTGTAGACTCCTTGACATGTGAGGGGACTAAAAATCTCATAGCAACGGTAAAACCATGGCATGAATTGGATAACCACCGAGGGAATTTATGCAGCTATGGGTAAAAACAGTGCCCGTGTAGGGTCATCAAATTTTAAATCTTGAAAAAGATGGCATGTGTGTAACTTCTTATTTTAAAATATACATAAGAGAAATAGGATAGGTGGTCTCCACTCGAGACCGTTTAGAAGGGTATGCATGTGAGGCTGCAAGTATCAGAATATTCCACATGAATGAAACTTATTATATATATTCTCAAATTTATAGACAGCAGTTGTAGAACCAAACTCACAGGAGATCAGGTACGTTAAAAGCTCTGTTCTAACCGTAAGAATAATTTCAACAGCAGCTCAAGGCCTCCAGGGTGGAGGAGGTGGTGGGCTCTGGGGATAGAGTGGTGGAACTGCTGAGAATATGGTATTTTTGTCAATGCCAAAGCCACCGCTGCTAGTTAGGGAGGCAAGTGCAGCAACTAGACCAGCATTTCCAGCCAAAGTTGGCTCACTGGAGTTGTTGCTCCGCAGATCATGGAACTTGTCGAACCTATCAGGTCCTCCAACCATGGCTCCTGTTATGTTATTGGGATTGGGGTTACGAGTGTCACGCCACTTCCATCCACCTTTGCACGAATACCTGTTCTTATCATGGGGTATTGATGCCCCTCGGTGATGCACATGTCTGGGAAACTTTGTGCCATAACCCACAACGTAGCTCATATTCATGGGATTTTTGCCTAGAATGTAGTCTATCTACATGTATCAAAAGCAAATACCACAAATCAGAACTAGGCTGAGTCGGCTGGAAAATACATGTAGAGCAAATTTGAAACTGTATTGAAGTGCACACGTACCTGAGAGTTGGCGAAAGTCTGAAGTTCATCCAGTAGTACAAATTTAGGGCCGCAAACGAACCCGGGAATACCGGAGGCATTCATATAATCAACAAAAAGTGATGCCAAGAAGGCAGCATTAGCCACATACTGAAGAGGCTGTGGCCTTCCATGGTTCAGCTGGATCATTCCCCCTGCAGATGACGAACATATCCAAATTAAATAATTATATAAGAAAGAGCTGCACATAATCAAATTCAGTTCAAGTTTCATAATATATATGGCACATTTGCAATGCACCTTTAGTCCAGTTGAAGACATGGAACTCCCGAAGATAAGAACACATATTCAGAACAGTGACATTGTGATACATCCTCAACAAGTCCTCATAAGGATATCCTGGACTCAAGAATATCCTCAACCTGGTCAACAGCAGCATGGCTCCAGGTAACTTGTTATCCCAACTCAGAACGCTTCTGTCAGGAGTCACGAAAAATGCCCTGGAGTTCCTAGGGATGCCTGGGTTGGTTGCCAGTGAAATATAGGTAACGTTTCCTGTGGCATAGTACAGCCACGCAGCCCCCCACATGTACTCATCGTAATAGCCAGTGGAGTTGTAGAAAGGTTCGATGTAAGGTTGTCCACGAGAGTACGTTCTGCGTCTTCCAGATTCCCTCGCAAAAGTAAAGACAGTTTCTGCGCCTTTTACAAGCTTTTGAGAATAAGCATTATTGTCTCGGAACACTATTGAGGCGGCTGCTAAGGCTGCTGCCATTTCCCCTGCAAGGTCTGGGCCGGCTGTTACGGATATGGAAGGTCGCCTGTAGTCCATGTCTTCTGGTCTCTCCCAGCAGTAATGATCATCTGGTGCCGTAGAACCATTTAGAGATCCACCAACCTATATATAACATCAAATTTATCACTATTATTTTTGAGGAAATATAATATCAAATTAAGTTATATTAAAGACTAAAAGATTTCACCTGACAGTAAATTTTGTCAATTCTGGTAGAAGTGGAGTTAAATGTCAGTAGCAAGTAATCAGTACCCCATTTGATGAGATCTCGCATATGGTCATACTCACCAATGGCATGATATTTGTGATTATATTCTATGAGACTCCAGCTCAACATTGTCATAGTAAATGACATTGGAAAATTGAACTTGACATTGTCTCCAGCATCATAATATCCACCTACAAGCCCTCCCTTGTCATCTGTATCGTTTCCATCCTGAAGACCTGAATCCCCTCTCCATGGTATCCCATTATTCTTGGGCAATTTTCCAGCTGCACATGCATCTCACATATTGTTAAAAATGTTTGTTGCTGATTAAGCAGTTTCATTCTATCAGTATTTCCTCTGTTCCCAGATAGCTGTGCTTATAAGTTATATATATTTTTAGTGCCGGGTGGCAAGGTACAAGTTTTAGTTTCATTGTTGCTAATTAATGGATGGCAATAGAAGAATGTAAAAGAAAATTATTCAACTTACATCTCTGAGCATTAAAAAAGAGGAGGGCCTTGTGGAGCGCAAGAGTGTAATTGTCAGGAGGAGGGGGATGGGACTTGTGCTTGGGCAAAGTCTTGGCAATGATGGTGGGCAGCGCAATCACAAGAAACGCAATAAGAATGGAATAAACCGTCCATTTCAAGGCCTTCCGGCTGCAAACTATACAGCCCAAGTCCACATATTTTTTCTTTTTGGTTTCTTGTGGGTACAATAACCAACTCTGTTGTGTTTCGTCGAGATTATTAGTGTAGCGTTGCTGTTGAGATTGAAGGGCCCCTCTGTCCCATTCCATGTTCCGGCTTCTCTCGTCTTCTGTAGTTGACTCTGCTCCATTGATTATCTCGAAAGATCCTCCCCAGTTATTCCCAGAATGCATTTTTCTTCTTCTTTCTTAATTTGATCCAGGAAGAAGAAGATGATGGATGATAGTTAATTGAAAATCATCAAGCAGTAAAAGATGATCAGAAATGGGAGGTTGACTGACTTTTTATATGCAGAACTTTCTAAGGGAAATTATATGCCCGCGCCTCTCTCTAACTACTTAATATTCCAAAGAAATTCCTGTATGTAATCGATGAAGAGAGAAGAGAGAGAGAGAAAAGAGTTGACTCGATGAATGTGAATGTGATGTTTAAGGAAGGTTTTGGTACTTTATTATTCCTCAAAGAAAGAAAGAAAGAAAATGAAAAGCTGGCTGTAGCTGGGTTGGTTATGATCAGAGGTGACTTTCTAGCATACGTCTTCATGTTCAAACTCCAAAGTCAGATATTTGTATTACGCGCAGTGCGTGTGTCGTTTTTCTTGTCCATTGTTTTTGTTTCTGAGTTTTCTTCTCTATTTCACTTTCATCAATATTTAAAAAACTAAAAACAAAGCCCTGTTGAAAGCAACATGCTTGCACGTTAGTTGTGATAAGGCTTTCAAATTTTCTTCCCGATCCATTTTCTTTAATACAATAATAATATCTAATGCAACTACAAATGTTGAATCTTGAATTTTTCAAACGTTCAGCCACAGCTTTGTAACAAACTCTCTATAGAAATGCCCGTAGTTTGTTCCAAAACGAAAAATATTTGCATCATATATCTATCAAATCAATAAAAATAAAATATTTTAAAAAAGTTATTTTTACTTCAAATCTCATTAATTTAGTCTATGTAGCAGTGGATGACCCTGTTAATGTTATACCTACAGCACAGTCCACTATCTTAATTTTAGTTAGTAGTATTCATTCTAGAAATGGAAAAAGAGGGTGTTCGAGTTTTGGATGAATTATCATTTTTTTTTTCTGTATTATCTTCAAGATATAATTTTAATTTTAATAATTTTTTATTATCAAAGTAAAAATTAGTAAATAGACATGTGTTTAAAAATATAAATTAAAAATATTAAAATATACTGTTACAGAAACATGTTAAATAATCTTTAAAAATAACTAGTAACTCCATCGGTGGAAATAGTTGGTTGAAATATTGAAATTCTGAACTTATAAAAAAATGAATAATATAATCTTTGCCAATAACGCAAAAAGATATAGTGATATAGTATTTCTAAAATTGAGGATAAATAATTTAAAAACGTTAAACGTTTATTATTTTATAAATTTGAGAGAGTAAACATTTATTATAAAACAATACAGTAATTGAATAATTCATTGCCGTTCAATTTTATCATTTTTTTTAAATTAATAATTATTTAAAGCTATTAATACATTAAATAATTAATTCAAACCAAATCAAAATATATTAATACATCCAATAATCAAATTAAACCAAATAAAAGACACTAATTCAAAATAAATCCAAATCAAATCAAATTAAGCCAAAATATTAATACATTAAATAATCAAATCAAACCAACCAAGTCAATACATCAATATATTAAATAATGCCAAATAAATATGTTACGTGTCAATTTTTTAGATAAAAAATGCTCTCTCTCTATATATATATATATATTAGAATATAAATTTAACATTCTTCCTCTTCTGAAAAAAAAAAGTTTAACATTTTTCTTAAAATTCCTTCCGTCCCATAACTTTCGTCATATTTCTTTTATTTATTTCAAACTATTGTCTTATTTCTTTTTTAAGAGTGAATAAATCATTTTTTCCTTTTCTTTTTGCCTTACGCCAATAAAAAAAGATCACTTCTATTGAGAATTGTCTCCGTTTAATCGGATCCTAATCACTTTTCATTATTTTTTTAAAAAAAATACTTACGGCTTGTTTGAAACAAATAAATGATGGTTTTAAAATTTATTTGTAAATGAATTTTATTGGCTCAAGGTTTATTTTTCATCTTGATTTTGATGATTATCTTAAAACCAAATAAATTTATATATTATTTCTTGTGCTAAAAATTATTTAATGCAAATTTTGTTATTAAAGATTAATTGAAAAAATTATCTTCCTACATTAAAGACATTTGCTTGAAGACCATGAAAACTTGGAAGGATTATTTAGGTAATTAATGCAGATTTGAGAGAAATAATGATTATAAGCACAAAATAACATTATCCTTTTCTCTCACTCAAAAATTAATTTTAAATATTTTAAAGTAAAAAAAGCTGAAAGTAATGATCAAAGATTGTTCTCCACATTTTCTTTTCAAAATATCCTTGGAGCAAATCTTAGGTAAACGGCTAATTAATACATTTCTGATCTGCAGCAAAACTTCTAAACTCAACTGTCAGAATTCTGTTACAGCTGATTTGCTTTCTGGCTTTAAATACCACCCTGGTTTAATGCTCTCTCCATTCTCATTTAATGCTAATTGCCCTGCTTATTTTAACTAAAGGACAGACTCATTAATTATTCCTTATGTCTCACCTTGCTTTAGCCGAAAATATGTGACAGAAGCATTTAATGCTTTCAAATTTCAAACGTTAACCTGTCATTTCTCTATAAAAGATTTTATGTTCTTTCTTATTAACGTTGGACAAGAGTTGGAGTCATTGTTCAAGCTTTCAAAATCTCTTAAAGCTCTCTCTTCATCCCCCTTCAATTTCCTTTCATCATTTATTCTTCAAGAAATATCATCCAAGTGAAAATTTTTTATGTTTTCATCTCTTTCTGACGAACAGGTCTGCGTTTCTGAGTTTGAATCTGTAATCTGTTTTTCTGTGCTTATAACTGCATTTTTCTCTTTTCATATAGATTTTGTAATATGTTGTGGTTAGAGATTTTCAAAAAGGAAATATACTTGTGTATTGGCTTAGTTGAGAAGCTAGTGTGTTATAGGCTTTCAAGCAGCCTTCTCTTTGAGTGAGATTGTAAAGTCTTGATATGATTTTTCTTATCTCTATAAAATAGAAAAGGGTAAAGGTCAACTAGAACCTATTAAATCTAGTGAATTAAAGTTAGATTTAGGTGATTAAATCTATTTCTTTGTACTTATTTATTTGTCTCTTACCTTTGAAAAGAGATAACATAGTGGAACATCTCAAGATGCGTCCTGGGGAGTAGATGTAGGCGAGTTAGTGCCGAACAATTATAAATCACTGTGTCTATCTTCTTTCCTTTTCTGAAGTTGTTGCTTGATTATTTTCTATTTGCACAAATATTTATATTTCCAGAAATGCTAAGTTAATTTAAGTTCAGTCCTGAAATGTAAACAAGCTCTGTATGTATAAAATTAGAACTATGGATTTCTTCAACATAATCTTTTCAAGTTCTAATTGGTTATTCTAAATTTATTTTTGTCTGAATCTTCAAGTTTAATATATTTTTCAATGTTACAAAAAGGCTTGTGAAGAAATTCTAAACGCAATAACTTCTCTTCCTGAAGTATTTCTAAACTTGCAGTAGCTCTGTGAAGCTATTCTAAACTTGATAACATTACTTCACTGAGCTGTTCTAATCTTGAAAGAAGACTTGTGAGGCAATTCTAATTTCAATTGCTATCTTCACACATTCATTCTAAATTTAGAAATGTGTTGTAAGAGTATTCTAAACTGAATATCTATATCTTACGAATACACTCTAATTCCGTTGCAAATAGAATTCAAATTTGATGCTTTTGAAAGCAAAATTTTTAAAAAGCACAATTCACCCCCCTTTTGGGTTGTGTCATACCTATAAACAGGACCCATAAATTTCAATTAAAATTCATTTGCAGATGAATTTGTCATATTTGGTATGCTACAATTTAAAATAAAGAATTCAATTAAATTTCACAAAATTATGTTTGAAAATTCTTAAATGAAAATTTATTTGTATTTATTTTCTAACATACCCTTAACATAATAATCTAATAAAAATAAATAATAACTACCAGTTTATATTTATTATATACAATATCATAACTTTTTATTTTTTTACTAAGATATAAATAGTAAAATTCATATAAATAATATATTCACATTCCACCATAGCTGTCACACCCCAATTTTCATATGGTGCGACGGTCCTAGGGTCTAGGTAGGTTTAAGGCCACCGAGCACCTCGTAGAATCCACAATACATATATTTCTTATTTTGGATATTTACTTAAGTGGGACACAATTAATTTATTTACTTCTATTAAATTCCAAAATCACTAAGAATATTCGCTCTCACATTCTATATAAACATATATTAATCTTCTAATACTGTTACATTAAAGCTTATATACTGCCACTACTAATATCATCCACAAGATACTGTGGAGCAACTAGAGTTCATATAAATTAACAATAATATTTACATGATCACAGGCTTCTTGTTGGAAGAAAAAAATTAAGAAGTTGACGCACCAGGACCACCTCTATCTGAAACCACAGAGGCTTGAATGAGTTGTCAACTCAATGAGATTATAGTGTCATATAGGTAGTGTATACAATGAAAAGTAATTCATGGTTCAACATTTATAGTAATACCAGATGATAGTACTATTATTAACTCATTAGAAATAAATTCGTATGAAAGGATTTATAGTAATCGGATCAATATCACAAATGAGATATCAAAAGGGTTTTATAGTAATTAGAACAATATCACAAATGAAATATCAATAGGAATTCACAATATTCAAATCAATGTCACAATGACATATCACTAATATGATAGATAATCACATATATAACACTGAATAAAACATATCACTATGTATATTCCAGTGCTATCACACATTCAACATATTAGGGCAAAAACTTCTCCCTTTTATAAAAAATCTCTATGTGCATATAGCCTGATGGTATAACTTCCATCAAGATTGAGATTTCGTCATATTGGCTAACAAATGGCTTGGAGCAATCAAAATAGGCATAGAGACCAAATAGGTTCTAGAATTTACAATTTTAATATCACAATAAACAAATAGTTTTAGTACCAGCAATGATATGTATTTGATCAAAAGTTTTAATATGATAAGGAAGGGTTGGACATTATAACTTACCTTGAAAATGAGAATTTTGATTCCTATCGATCACTTATAATTTCATTATGTAATAATTATTGCCCTATATTCACATTTAAACATATATTTTATTTCATTTTTAGTTCCCTTATAATTCTCTATTGACATTCAAAGTTCCTTAATATTTTAATTTATTAAATTTAAAATATGAATTTTTAGGGACATAAATTATACATATTAAGCTTTATATTCATTTACTATATGCTCATGTTCATCACTAATTTACTCATATTTTAATATTCTCAACTTAGTGCAATCTAATAAAAAATAGAATTTTCTGCACATGAGCAGTATGTGTTTATTTAATTAAATATTTATCTTCTCACATTCATTTATTTTGAAATTTTATTAGGTATTTCTTAATATCTCAAAGTACTCCCATATTAAATTTCATGATTTTTGAAGTTGATTAACCTATTTAAATAAATTAATTACAAAACTAAAATTTTCAATTTTAAAATACTGAGTAGTCTCTTTCATTTTATTAATATTTTCAATTTCATTCATTATCTAGACTTTTTCTTTTAACACAACTTTACTAACATTTTAGGCTGTCTTTCTATAAAATTTCATAATTTTTGAAATTCATTTATATATTTAATTGAACAAAATATGGTGGTTGAATTTAACAAGTCTCATTAAGACAGTTTGAAAAAAATAAAATTTTCCTAGCTTTTACATGTTTAATTACTTTTATCCAAAATAATTTCTACATATTGAATGGTTACTTAATATATTATAAAGATATATTTTAAAATTTAATTTATTAAAACAAATATTAAAATTTAGAAAATATAATTTAAAATCTAGGACAGAATTTTAGATTCATACCTTTATTTTCTCCTGATTTTCTCTTCCTTCCTATCAATTTTAGTTTAATTACTCCTTAGAACACTTGTATATTTCTAATATTTTATGGTAAATGATCTTAGGTAAGTAGGATATTTATAGAGAAATAAATGAAATGGGAACACTAAGTTTGAAAATGAAGATGTGAATAGAAGAAAATGTGATATTTTCTCTAATACACTTGTATTCTCTTTTGTTAATTTAGATGATGAGTCACTTGATATTTTATGATGATTGATTTTTAATAATTATTAGATTGATTGAAAAGAAAAATGTAAAAGGAAGAAATTAATTTGAAAAAGTGAAAAGGAGAAAATCAAATTTGAAAAGAAGGTGTGAATAAGTGAAAATATAGTCTCTTCTTAAATACACTTATCTCCTTTTCATTATTTAGATATTGAATTATTTACTATCTTCTAACAAATAATGGAGAGAAGAAAATAAAATAGAAAAACTCTGTGTGAAATGAAAATATAAACGCGTGAAAAGATGATTACTTTTTCAATACACTTATTTTCATAATTTAAAAAGATAAATTATGTATTATGCTATGCAAATATTAAGTTGCCACTTATAAGAATAAAACTTTCTTTTTATCCCCTTCTATTTCTTTAGTTAAGTAGAAATCTTATTTTCTTGCTTTCAATAATATTTTAAATGGGTCACACATTTTATAAGATATGCCTTAATTATTTATTTACTTAATTCACACTATACTTAGAATATAATAGTTTATTTGAAAATTAGGGTACTACACTAGCTAATTAATTAATTAATTATATAAATATAAATATAATATATAAAATAATTATAACATTCATTATAATAGTTATTTTTGATTTATATAAAATGTCTCCGGTAAAAAAAAGGTGTAAACTGTCTTCTTAATTTAACTAATTAATTTAAAAACTACAAAAATGAATAAAAAAGTTATTATTATTGTCAATTATACTTGGAAACATTAGTGCACATGACAAAACTTTTAGTTTCGCACTAATAATTATGAAGTAAAAAAAAAATAAAAATAAAAAAAAGAAAGAAAATACTTCAATCTATAGAGGAGTAGTTTCGTCAAATAAAATTTAATAATTTATTATTATGATTAAGTTTGATAAAATAAATAAATTAAATAAGTAAAAAAAAATTAAAAAATTGAATTTGTAGAAGAAGCGGGTAGCTTTGTCATAAAAAATTAAAGTGCTTAGTTTTATGGAATTCATTTAAAAATTTCACTAATTTTTTGTAGAATTTGGCTTAGTTATATTCAATTTCGTAGAATTGAAATGTACTTTTTTTATTCTAAACATAAAAATATAGATTTTTAGATGAATTGCATAAAATTTTATGAAATTTATTTATTTCAAACAGGCTTTAATTATGTCGAAGTATGAAAAAAATTAATAAATTACATTACTATCCTTGTTTTAAATATCTTGTATTTACTTAATTTACAAAGATAGCGTAAACATAAACACGACAGAATTATACCAGTTGGTTGAGAGCCATGTCCAGTGAACTCCTCGACATGATCATCCTTCCAAAATCAGTGCCAAAAGTAGTTCCAGAATCAGAAGTAGCAGTAGTTTGAAGTTTGGGCTTTTGCTCTCTTTCTTGGGCGCTCAATTTTCTGACATTCATCACCTTGTCTACTATCCTACTCCCAAAAATGTGAGTTCCATTTTGAATTTTTCCTTTCCGAGTTACAAAATTATCTTCATTTTCTTTTCTACCCCTAGTGACGCTTGGTGAGCATGATTGCCTTCTTAAGGGAAGTGGTTTTTGGAGAGTTGATGCAGTTAGGTTACTTGCTACAGTTCGACTTCGCGTAGCAGAAGTAGCCCGATCTGTCTTTAGATTGGGAGGGGCATCGCTGGAAAATCGTACTGGACTTTTGGACCTTAAACTACCACTTATAGGCTTTCTTTTCGGATCTGATCCTGTTCCTGCTATATAAATTCTTGCTGCAGTCTGAGTTTCTTTTTGTTTATTGGATTTGGATGTATTTGTTAGTTTATTGGGATGAGTCAATTCTAGGTTTGTTACATTAGCATTGTTAGTTTGACTTGATCTTTTACTCCCAAAGGTCACAGGTCTCAATGGGATCATCCTTAGTTTTGAATTATTAGGAGATTTTGGTGATCTGGTATTTGGCTTCGATAATGCCTTTGCACTGCCTGCAAACTGTTCATAAATATGTAATCGGTTCAACAAAATAAATAATATAGATATAGGAATTAACATAACGTGGTAGCACAGCAAGAGCAAATTTACATTGCGGGCAATGGAGCATTTATCTGTTCCACTATCCAGCTGTAGCAACGTACAGGATACGTACCCGCGAAGGAGGCTGAGCAATGGGTAGCTCCTGTTGAAGGAATAGTTGTGTGGCATTTGCTTCCATTTCTAAAGAAGGAAACAGAGGAGTTGCTGGTGGGGTTTTTAACCTTCATTATCCATCATAAAACATCACAGAATGAAAGATATCAATCTAGAGACCTTAACAGGATAAAGTTTGTACAAATTGGAGAAAACATGAAAGATACTCCATCCATTGGTTCTATTCAATGTGAGACTTCTTAGCTCATCACACATGCCAAGGAAACGATTGTTTCATCTTGATTCTACTAAATTTTAGCTGTAAATTTACCTCAAACCCTTGACACCAATTAATGAGAATTGATACTGCAATTAATTAATAAGGACAAAATAGTAATAAAAAAGTTCAACTCCTCCTGTAGTTTTTTAAAAGTCTCATATTGAATGTAAATATATTAACTATAAATTAGTAGTTACCAATTATAATCACTTTTATCGCTTTCCCCATACAATTCATCTGCAGATCCTTTCGTCCCAGATGCAATTCTGAACAGTGCATGTCTCCCTGCATTTTCCAAAATTGAAAGGATTAGGCGATGAATTACTTTTTCTTTTTTTTTTTTTTTTGCCAATGGCTTTAGAAAGTTAGACTCTGTTTCTTCTCAACGAAATAATAAATGCTTCTACAAGAACAGGTACCAATACCACCGTTGGGCTCAAACTCATTGGAAACGGGCTGAAGGAGGCTGGCAAGACTATCTTTTTCACGTTTATGCAACTCCTTGAATAGAAGAAGGTCCTCGTCTCTGTCCTTTCCTCCATTACTTCCTTTCATGATTTTCGTTGATTTAATTTGAATTTTCTGTTGATCGCTCTTCCTATATGTATTGACGATTCGAGCGGCATCTAGGCCGGCAATATATTTATTATTTAACAATATCTATGGCTCAACTACGTGAAAACACAAGGCAGGCTTTGAAGACAGACCAGATTCCTTAGGATACATATTTTGGCGAGTGAAATGCAAAGAACAATCCGGCCTGCCGAATTTATTATTGTTAAATTTCCCTAAAAAAAATTATTATTGTTAAATTAAAGATTTTATGCAATGAAATCAAGTGGGCCGAGCATAGTAGATGATGGAGTTTGTGGACTTACGAAGTAAATGGGCTAATACAAGACAAGCTAGCACGCAAAAACCTAAAACCGTACCCCACGGTTACATTTGCGTACTGCCTGAAAAAAAGCTTGAAAATTTGAAACAGAGAGCGTAAATGCTTCCCCTCTACAAACTGAACTGAAGCATCCCCGGCGAAGGCCCGAAAGTAAAGCGACCATGCTGGGTTCTTCAGTTCGTACAGTCCGGAAGCTGTGCTCCTCCTCTTCTATCGGACACAGATACCTTACTAGTCGTAGCAGCTTCTTGCTAAAACAAGGAGATAGTTCTTCTCTCTCATCAAGCTTTGGCAAAATCACTCCTTTCTCTAACAATAACTTGTTGCACTCTTTTAGAAGAGAAGGAGCAGCTAATCTTGCAATAACTCAGTCTTCAGCCTGCTTTAGTTCAATTGCGAATCGTCATTCTCAGCTGACAGATGCATATTCGGCAATAGAGTTGGCTCTGGACTCGGTTGTCAAAATCTTTACAGTATCCTGCAGCCCCAACTATTTCCTTCCTTGGCAGAACAAGCCCCAGCGGGAAACTACGGGTTCCGGTATTTATCCTTCTATCTAATTTACTTATTTTCTCTGATTCACCTATCTTCAATTCTTCATACAAAATGTCGCATTGGCATGCATCCGTCATCCTAGTTTGTGCGATTTTCAACTAAAAACTCGATTCAAATCTCGAATTTGGATTCTTCATCCCAACGCAACCGCAGAGATACTTTTTGCCCTTCCCTCTGGCCTCTGCGCTGTCTAATCTCGACGTAAACTTTTTTTTTTTTGGCAATGGTATGGCTGCACGTGGATGTCCTTCCTAATCAAATTGTTTCCTCCGCCCTCCAAATGCATATGCCCACACATTTGAATTTCTTTCTTCCTGAAACAATACATATAACTTATTATTTTCTCTAGTATAAATTCTTAGACAAAAGTGTGTCATCGTGCTGGCGCAATAAAATAACGGATTGAAATTTAAACAGCTAGCTTTTGATATCAACCCTGAAATATAAATTATGAAACTAATAAGCTGATAAATATATCCCCTTTTTTCATTTTGTTCTGTTTTTTTTTTTTAACTTAAGAATTTTTTTTATACACTTAAAATGCAGGATTCGTTATTCCTGGACAAAAGATTCTCACAAATGCTCATGTTGTGGCTGATCATACATTTGTACTTGTTAGAAGACATGGATCTCCCACCAAATATAAAGCAGAAGTTCAAGCTGTTGGTCATGAATGTGATTTAGCTATTCTTGTTATTGAAAGTGAAGAGTTTTGGGAGGGTATGAATTTCTTGGAGCTAGGAGACGTCCCGTTTCTGCAAGAAGCTGTTGCTGTAGTTGGGTATCCTCAGGGTAAAAATATAACTTATCACTACTTTGAATACTTCTTACATTATGTCATGGGTATTTCAATTGAGGTTGCTTCACTAAGCAAAACATAATCTAGACAACTTGATTTTCAGATTCATACCTATACTAAATGTCAGGTATTTGTGAATGAGCATTTTTCTTTTCCTTTCTTCTATTCCCCATCTTGAACTCGGCTTATTTAACCTGCATAGTTTTGAATGTTTGCTCAAGTTCTGGAAATGTATTGTCACTTTTAAACAATGGGATGGGAAAAGAAGTTTGAATGTATAAGAGATGAGAACTGATTTTAACATGTTTCGAAGAAAAATAAAGAAAACGGAATCATAGAAGATCTATGGTCCTTGATCAAACGTGCATCTTGGGTGTCTTATTTTTCTTTGAGGTAGTTTCTGCAATAGGACTCTTGGCAAAGTCCACTATCACTATGAATATATGGGGGGCTCATAATTAGACATAATATGCTGTTTCAGAATAATGACCATGACTGTTACCATGAACTTATAGGATGATGGGTTCAAGTATAGTGCAGAAAGCAAGAAACTCAAGAAACTAAGAATTATGTATACGTTTTATAGGATGCCTATTTGGAACATCCTCGGATACAATTTAGTTTCTATATGGTCATATAAGCATCTTTGTTTCAGTGTTAGTTGTTGGTCCATTATATTAAAACTTCAAGTTGCACTTTGAGTCCATAAATACTCATATATTACTTTTATAGTCCAACAGCTTAAGGATTTAGAGCAACTTTTAAGTATATAAACACTCATAATTCTTTTTCATGAAGCTTTCACCAATAGAAATTCTAGCAATTGTTGCCTCATGGAATGTGTGATGCAATTCAGTCTAAGTATGATGCTTTAAGGATTATAAGTGCAAGGCTTAGAATTTTTTTTTTTTCCTTACTCTATTTACAACTACATATAGTTCCTACAAGTAATTGCAAATTTCAACCTCCTAAATCTAGTCCTTTCCCCTCCAAATTCAACCATGAATTTACAGGTTTATTTTTATAGCCTATGCAGCAGTTTCCCTATGGCATTAGTTTGGAAGCCATGAGCCCTAAGTATGATTCTAACTTTCTAGGGTAACGGTTCGTGTCTGTTTACACTACAAATGACTTTTTGTTCTTTTCCATATGCTGTTAGGAGCTACTATTTTGTGAGCTTATGCAGACCGCTGGCAACCTCAGTCTTTTTTTCATTATGGCAGGTGGGGACAACATTTCTGTTACTAAAGGTGTTGTCTCTAGAGTTGAACCAACACAATATGTTCATGGTGCAAGCCAGCTGATGGCAATACAAATTGATGCAGCCATAAATCCAGGGAACAGTGGTGGGCCAGCGATAATGGGCAACAAAGTTGCTGGTGTAGCTTTTCAAAATCTTTCAGGTGCTGAGAACATTGGGTGAGTTGATTACTTGGATAATGAGATGTTAAAATATCAAGCTTTTCAAAATTATGTCATTGTTACAGTGATGAAATTTTCCAGTTTAAATACTTGATTGCAACCTAAATTCATGCCAAATAAATATGCAGGACTTCCAAGTTTGGAAAATGAACAGGGGTGGTCTTTGCTGTAAAAATATTAAAACTCATATAGAAGAAAAAGAAATAGACTTAACTTTAAGTTATTACAATTATTTCTTAATCTTCTTATGTAGTTAAATATTATTTTTGGCTAATACTTTTTCCCATTTTGTGATTTCAGTTACATAATTCCCGTGCCTGTGATTAAGCATTTTATAGCTGGAGTGGAAGAAAATGGAAAATACGTAGGATTCTGTTCATTGGGTCTGTCCTGTCAACCAACTGAAAATATTCAATTGAGAAAGCACTTCAATATGCATCCTGAAATGACTGGGGTACTTGTAAGCAAAATTAATCCTTTATCAGATGCTTACAGAATTATTAGAAAAGATGATATAGTTATGGCATTTGATGATGTGCCTATAGCAAATGATGGAACAGGTATTTGCTTTCTACATTTTTATTCATGATTATGTAATCAAGGATGCTGTCCCATCCAGACTTCTTTTATACTCCCGTTTGAGTTGTAGTTTATTCTTTCTTTGCTAGTTTCTCGGAAATGTGCTTTATCATTTGTAGGATGCTTCTACTGGCAGACTCCTTTTTTTTTCAGTTATTTTTGTTTCCTGGGCTCACTTCTATATATGGGTTTCCTCATGTGTTCTTAATTTGTATTATGGCTTATATACTATACAGTTCCTTTCCGAAATAGAGAGCGGATAACTTTTGATCATTTGGTATCAATGAAGAAGCCTAATGAAACAGCTTTACTAAGAATTTTCAGGGATGGTAAAGAGCATGAATTCAGTATCACTGTCAGACCTGTAAGTTATGGTTTAAATTTTCTCCTTACTTTTTGAAATAGATAGTTTAATATCATCACAAATTCATTTGAAAATAGTTTCTTGAATTAACATTGAATCTTTCTGCTTTGTAAAATTATCCCTTTTCCTTTCGAAAAAATTAGAGCTGGTCTGCAAGTTGAAAATACAAAGTAAGGGTTTCCAAGTTCCTTTGATTTTTTTTTGTTAGAATGATGACTAATTAGTGGATTTCATTTCATCATATTTGTAAGTTCAAACTTCCTTGACATTGTCAACCAGTTTTTAAATGAATTGGTTTTAGATCAAAATACAACCTAAAGAGAGCCACTTTAGTGTATTACATAAAATAGGTTTAAGCTATACTACGATGTCAGAGACCTGCGGGTGTAGAAAACATAATTTCTTTGAAATCTGTGTTCTCAATCTGCGAAAAATGCTTAAATCAAGATGTGATGATTTTTTATTTTGTAATCCTTGATTGCAAATCATTTTACTAATATTTTATTTTAATAGTTTGTTTTGTTATTCATCTCTAGTTTGTGGATTCTGCAGTTGCAGCCACTAGTTCCAGTCCATCAATTTGATAAGCTTCCTAGTTATTACATTTTTGCTGGTCTGGTCTTTGTTCCACTCTCACAGCCATATCTTCATGAATATGGGGAGGACTGGTATAATACTTCACCTCATCGATTGTGTGAACGTGCATTGAGGGATCTGCCCAAAAAAGCTGGTGAACAACTTGTCATTCTTTCCCAGGTCCGCATGTCTTTTTCAGCTAGAGTGTAAATTTATATGCTTTGGAAAACAATTTCTTTTTAAACACTGACACATGGATCTTGATATTTTCAGAATGTCTAAAATATTTCCATGAAAGGTAAAAATATGGGTTCCAGTTGATAAATGGTTGAGGAAAAATAAAAATCAAGCTTGCACTTGCTGAAGCAGAGTGGAAAACTGTCTTAATTAAAAGATTTGTCTGCACTTGGATATCACAATTTATCATTTACTTTTCAAAATTTGATGGAAAAGGTGGATCATGATTGGAAGCATGCAGTTAGATAAAAAATGTTTGGAGTCTGTTTGGATTATACCATGCTAGTTTCCAATGAACTGATATTATTTTTCTCGTCTAGTAGTGGATGAAATAGAAGTTGGTGGCTAATTGAAGAAGTTACAACAGAACCATGAATATAACTGGTAGAAACTTAGAACTACTGATCAGTCCTTAAAACTCCTTGCCATTTTAAGCCACTTTTTGCTTGAAATTGTAGTATGTAGAGCCAGCGTGCAAGCATCCATTTTACATTTTATTAATCATATTACTTTTCTTTATTTCCTCTTGGTTAAAAACGTTTACTATTTTGTCATTTATATTTCACTTCCTATCCCAATCGCTACTTATTGCATAAGTTACTGAAATTAGTTACTCATCTATGCTTACAAGTTCTTACCTGGTTCAGGTGCTGATGGATGATATAAATGCAGGATATGAGCGTCTTGCAGAATTACAGGTGCCAGCATGTTTCCAATTCAATTATAAATAGGCACTCAGTTGTGTTTTATGTATCACATACAATATATAATAAGGGCATTGCTTATCGAAGATGAAGGTCATTGGGCCATATCCATGAATAGATTTTTATTTTTGAGGCTAACCACTTTGTGTAGAATGATTGAAGGGTGTCGCTAGATTATCCTTATCATGACTTCACATAGCTATAGTTGTGGGCCTTTTTTTCCTTTTTTTTGAACTCTTGCCTTATGCAGTTTAGTTAACTGTGTGCTTACTATCTTGAGCAGGTTAAGCAAGTGAATGGAGTAGAAATTGAAAATTTGAAGCATTTGTGCCATATTGTTGAGCGGTGTACTGCAGAGAGCTTGAGATTTGATTTGGATGACGATAGGGTAATTGTATTGAACTATAGCTCCGCAAGAATAGCTACTTCCAGAATTTTGAAACGTCACAGAATACCTTCTCCCTTGTCCAGAGACCTTATTGATGAGCAGAACGAGTTAGAAAGTTAAATGGCCTAAAATTGGCTCCTTAAAACTATTTATTTATTTGTTTGATAGGTATTGTATGTACTTTTAATCGTGTATTAATTTTATGTTTTAATTACTCTATTTATAAATTAATAGAATAATTTTTATTTATATTTTTTATAGGAATTTATTATCTTGAATTAAATTTATTATTTTAAACTAAAATGATCTACCGCCAAAAAAAAAAAAAAAATCAAAGTATTAGATATTATTATTTGCATAAAGTAAAAACTAACGCATGGGTCATGTTGGGATAAAACTGCACTACACCTCTGACATATTAAATTGGTAAATATAAATTATATTTATACATGTTAATTGGTTTAATTAATAGAAATATAAATTAGTAATTATATTTTATCTCTTATTTAAAAGAATTTCAAGAATTATAAAAAAATTAAAAGAATGAATGATATTTAGCTTTTTTTTTTTACTTTAAATTTAATTTAAATTATTTCATCAATTTAAAATATTATTAATAAAAATAAATAGCGAATATGATTAATGAGTGCAAATATGTGCAATACACATTTAAAAAAATTAATAACAATAAATACTCAATTTGTCCTAAAATATAGTCATTTTGAATATTATTTTATCCTTCTAATTTTAGAGAGTAATAAATGATATTTTTTTGAGATATAATAACTACATTCACAAATTATATTTTATCATATAAATGATAACTTAATCAAATTACATTGATTTTATTATAATTTAATAAAATTAATTATTTTCTTAATTTCTACGGAAAAACCCAATAAAATCATACAAATGAATTTTTAATGTTCACAGTAAACAGAATCATTCACAAAATGCCAATCACCTAAAGGCCATAAGAAGTATGCAACTGATTACAAATAATCACAAAGTGAAAGTGAAAACTAATGGAAGGAACTACGTATCGCAGTATCTAGAGAACTGATATATTAATAAATTTTCTATTAATATACACACTAAATTTAACATTTACTATTAAAATACAAATGCTTTTAAATATATAATAAATTTTAAATTTAAATATTAAAATTATATGACAAATCAGTATGTTTCTTAATAGATAATTAAACAAAAATTTTTTCATATATGTAACAATAAAAAAAAAAAGAAAAAGAAAAAGGAGGAAAAATATTTTCTTATTCTTCTTCTTTATAAGTCATATAGCTTTTAAATTTTGTATATAGCATTTTGAATAAAGAGGATTTCGAAGAAAATAGTAATTATATATATTTATGCAATAATTTGGGGAGGACTTCTAATATAATTGTTTCCAATCTATAAGAAATTAATCTTTTGTCTGAAAGTTAAACGAAGATGGAAGGATATCTTGTTAGTAAAAAAAAATACATATATATATCAGCAGCTTTCTTTTTTTCTTTTTTTTTAAGGAAAAAAAAAGGGTGGTTCTGTTCTGTACCCACGGAACCTGGCCTATATAAGGCCGTGGCATTGTGCTCTGGTATGGAATTGATAGAGAGAGTCAGACCTTTGTATAATTGGATCAGCAGTTTACTGGCATGAAACATTAAAATGATTCAATTTATTAATGAGAACAAAGAAATGAAATGGTTTAACTCTTAATACTTCTTTTACTTCGAGGTTGAAACAGAAAGAATTGAGGAGTGATGATGCATTTTATTAACAAAATTAATAATGATGATGATAATTACGATTGTTATGTTTAAGCAGATTTTGGTAACAAGGTGGGTATTGGATACAGACAACACCTGAAAGGCTAAATGGAAGCCTCTAAAAATAAATAAATATTTAGATAAATAATAATAAAGATGGTACTATTAGTAGTAGTAGCAGTAGTATAGTGTACAGAGAGGAAAGGAGGAAATGTCATGTCAAAAGAACACAACATGCTCCAAATCTCTGAGGAGTCTGAGTAGGGAATTGATAATAAGAACAAACACAATAAACCTCATCACTCTCAATCACTCACTCACTCACTCGCAATCGCGGCCTGTTTTTGCTTTCTCCGCGTCTCCTTAGCCTCTGCTCCTGGGGGGACTTTCCCCTTCTCCTTCGCTGATATTAGTATAGTGCCATTCTCTCTCTCTCTCTCTCTCTCTCTCTATAGCACACCAGAGAAAGAAAGTCCAAGAGTAACACATCATTCCCTTTCTCTCTCTATCCCCCTTTTCGTTAGGCACGCCTACAGTTCATCATCTTTATATGCATATTCTTTGCCATTCGGTTCCGGCGAAGAAATTGAAGCGATAAGAGGGCTAAAAAGAATACATTTTTGCATGCTTATATTTCTATATATTTGAATTTCCGGGGAGGCATTAAAGGAGGGGCTTCATCTTTCAAGTTCCGCCTATTGCAAGGTAAAAAGAACAAAAGCACAAAAAAAGAACTCCAACATACAAAAGATTCTTGGACTGAAAAAGCTACCAACCAAGAGATCCATCCTCTTCTTCATCATTAAAGTCTGGAATAAAGACTTAACTGGAACCAAGAAATAAGGTTTGAATGAACAAGTAGAGGTCACGGCACCCACTATCTCGCACTAGTACTCTTATGTTCCTTTCTTTGTTTTAAATAATAATAATAATTTTCAAGAAGTTGCAAGACAAAAAGAATAGAATTAGGGAAAGGGGAAATACTTCGTCCAAGATCTCCCACAGTCTGAGTCAGGGCATTCTTTTATTTTTTTCATTTTTTTTTTTTTCTGTTACCACTTTCCAATATTTTATTTGATTTGATCATGCTCCTTGCTCTTTGCATGTATGAATTCATTTTTATATGTATAATAAGGCGGGAGTTCATCCCGAGATTTTATTTTTATTACAAGGAAAAGTGGATGTATTAATTTCTATGAAATTTAAGCGAGATCTGCTCCCGAACCTTTCCATTGAAAACAGTGAAACAAAATTACCACACGAGATCCAATCCACAAACCTACCGCTAAAATCAGTCTCCTTAATTTTCCATTGAAAACAGTACACACCCTCTAAAACTGCACTCAACAACAATCTCATCTCCTTTGTCTCACCACAGTTCCAGTTAGGAGCTACTTAGATTTCTGGGTAGCCCCACAATACATGGGAAAAGAAGAGATATGTATCAATTAATTTGGTGGCAGCAATTCTCTAGACTTTACAAGATCTCATCAGCTGCTTAATTTATGCTCATATACATATATTTTTTCCATATATATCTTTTCATGCCCTTTTTGGTCTAGATCTTTCAATTTCCAGCTAAAATCAGGAGAATCATCATTCTGATTCTTTAATAATCAGAAGATATTGACAAGTCAATAATTATAGGCAAAGATCCTGCAGAAGGGTACCTTCCCATTTTAGAGTTCTTCGAGCATATAGCCATCAACCCTACCCTTTGTTTTGCCTTTTTTTTTCGGTTGGTACTGGCTTAATTAACTTTTTTATCTTTTCTGAGATATATCTTCTCCTAAATCAACACGAGCCCAAACCCTAAAACCAGCCATTATAGCCGCTCAGCCATTATTGTGCCATAGATATTGTATCTCTCACAACTCAATTCATCTTTTGTGTTTCATTTTTGCTTTAGCTTTACCTGTATATATTTATTTAAGTTCTTTTTTTTTTTTTTTCTGCCCTTGATCGGGCGCACATCATGTCAAAGAGCAAATAGATTAGTAACTTAAATCAAACTCGGGCCTAAGCTGTACGTTATAGTATTCCTTCCCTTTACATGACCTGCTAAGCAAAGGAAAATCTGGTTTCTTTCCCACTTTGTATATTTTTCTTTAAATTTTCAGCTTTTGGTAACCTTGTTTGACCTTTTCTTATACTGCTTATATGTCTCAGAAGAGAGGTGGCAAAATATGGCATCGTCATCAAATTCTCCATGTGCAGCCTGCAAGTTTCTGAGGCGGAAATGCCAACCAGAATGCGTTTTTGCTCCATATTTTCCACCGGATCAGCCCCAAAAGTTTGCCAACGTGCACAAAGTGTTTGGGGCAAGCAATGTCACAAAACTGCTAAACGAGTTGCACCCTTCCCAGCGTGAGGATGCCGTCAATTCCTTGGCATATGAGGCAGACATGCGTCTCCGCGACCCAGTGTATGGCTGCGTTGGTGTCATCTCTCTCCTACAGCACCAACTGCGCCAGCTACAGATGGATCTCAGCTGTGCCAAATCTGAACTTTCCAAATATCAGAACCTGGGTATCACTGGCCATGCTGGCTTATTCGCTGCCGCGGCTGCGGCTGCCACGGCTACCACCCACAATCATCATCACCACCCGCAGAACCTTGGGATCAATCTCATCGGAGCAGGCAGTGGGGGAAGGGACCACCATTACCACCACCAGTTCTTTCCCAGGGAGCAGCAGCAGATGATGAGGAGCTTTGATGCTGCAAACAATTATGACGCAAGCCTTCTTGCCATGAATGTTTCTGCAAGCATTGGACAGCTCAGTCAGTTCCAGCAGCCAAGGGCTGCAGCGGGAGATGACCGCCGCACCATTGATCCCTCTTAGTTTCTTGTTTTCGGGTAAGTTGGTTTTCCACCTACTGCTATCTTTATTTTATACATATATTTAGCCCAAAATATCAAGAATCCTGAGCTTCAAATTCTTGATCTCTGAAATTAGGGTTAAAGAAATGAAAAGAGTCAAACCGTCTGTTGACCAAAATAACTACCAAGCATTTTACCGTAAATTGATTGATGTTACAATTGGTCTTCAATCAAATCAAATATAAATGATGAATTCATATTTTTACCAAAAGTTTGAAGGGTGTAATTTTATGACCAGAATTGAAAGTGAGATGAATATTTTAAAATTATAAATTTTAATTCAATAACGATAATTCGAAATTAGTATACATCCGTTTCGTATTCGTTAATGCTTATGACTCTGAACTTGTTTTGTCCGTATATATTCATCCAATGCAATTGGAATAAATTGGCACCACATGAACCTGTACATATTTTACGCTAGTTTTGAATTAATTAATAATATTCTTAATGTATGCATTTTGCATTGACTTGGTTTATGCAGGCTGGAGTTTGAAGGATTGAGTGAAACAGAGACAGAGGGCAATTTTATGTTCACTTAATTAAACACCCGTTGCGTTGCATAGACAAATTTTGCCGTGTCTAGTTTACTTTTATTCCAAATCTCTAATCATCTAGAAAAAAAAAATATATGTGTGTGTGTGTTTGCCATGCCAAAATTGTACTTGCTTCTCTACCATCACAGTAACACCAGTAGTTCGTGGGGTTTTGCCTCTTAAAGTGTGCCATGGCAGACATATAGATGGACTGATTTTGTTTTCATCCCTTTGAAATTTTCTCTCCAAACAGTTAAACAGACAACAATTAATATTATTTTCAATTTAAAGCTACCTTTTTTCTTTTGTTTTGTTTCCTAGTTGGTGCTTCAACGGTGGATTATTTACATGTGCTTTCTATAAATGATGAAGTCTGCACTCTGATGGTTCGGAATTCCATGTGGAGCTATTGTTACAAACTCATAATTAGACTATTGCAATCGACGTCTTCTTTTCCACAGAATTTTCAGAAAAAAAGGGATATAAAAAATTCATTTGTATTGCAAGCTAATTAAATGAAAAGAACAGTATATGTATTAAACCTTTTTCCTAGAAGAAATTACATTGAAAGAGTACAATGAAACCCCAGTACGTAAAACTAAAATTTTCAATGTATTATCCTTATTATTGCAACGCATCATCAAGCTATTTGGCTTGCTCGAGGCTAAGAGCCCAATATATAAAATTAAATTTTTCAATTTTTTATTCATCAAAACCCAATGATTGGTCTTTCTATACAAAATATAATTCGAGTTAATGGGTGCATTTACTTTGCTCTCTGCTTTGTTAATTGGAATTTATATATTGATATATGATTATCAACAAAGGTCATATTTATTGGTTTTTTTGTTCGATTATATTTTAATTCTAATGTGGATCGTCTATAGTTTCATTAAATTGTAAATATATATATATATATTTCACTAACATCTGTTAGTGTACGTAAATGGATAATTAAGGATTATATATCTCAATTAGATATATCGTAATAATACCAACTTGATTAACGTGGTGCTAAAAGATATGGCTCGAGTTGCACAATATATATATATATATATATATATATATATATATATATATATATATATATATATATATATATATTTGGAGAAAATTAATTGAAAGGATAAGGTTAAGGAAAATGAAAAAAAAAGAATATATTGATAGTATACAAAAAAGAATTTTTTTTTGGGTTAAAAATGCATATTTAAAGGAAAACTAGGAAGAAAGTATTTGACTGTTTAGGTTGTTAAAATCAAGCAATTGTGATGGAAAGCTGTATTAGAATATCAATAACAAGAAGTACAAAATAATAATAATAATAATAATAATAATATACAAAATTTATCTTTTCCTAATAATAAATTGTATCTCTTTTGCTGATAAAAGTTGCACCTCTTTCAGTATTCCTAAAATTTATAGACCTTATTCTTCACTTTAGAAGAAGAAAAACAACTTATTGTATTATTTAGTGACACCAATTCAACTGCCATATTTTCTAGTAGAACAAATTAAACAAGGAGTTTTGAATAGGAAAGAAAAAATAGCAGAACGTGAGGGTGTATGTCAAAATTAAGTTGTGCCGTTGAACTTGAGAGGTGACAGAAATTGAAATTTGAGTAGCTAGCTAGGTTATGCATATTAAATGGTGGTGGAGCTAATTTAGATAGAGAGGCATGGAGACTGTTAAGCAAAAGGCATTACCCGAATAAAACAGAAGACAACTGAATAAGACAAAAGGACAGGGTAAGAGGTGGGTGGGAAATTAAGAGAGGCCCAAATTGAAATACCCTCTCTCTCTCTCTCTCTCTCTCTGTGTCTCCCTCTCCCTCCCTCTCAGTGCCAGAAGCATGAAAGGCCGTTGCAGAGGAAATGTCAACAGAGAAAAGGAGCCATTTAATACTTACACTGTGATGCAAATTCAAAACCCCAAATCCAAAGCATAAAGCACGGAAAATATTGGAGTTGAAAACTTGAAAAAAAAAAAAAAAGGAAAAGAAAAAGAAAAGGCATATTATCCAACACAACACTGCTGGCTTTTAACCTTTAATCGATCATCTTTGATTCAAAACGTAGTAAAAAACATTGCATTGTTTGCATGACAATGATGACGTACTTTTGCAATGATTCTTTACCTTTAAATGCATGGCCAGCCTTACAAACTCTCTCTCTCATATTCATCAACACACAGGCATTGCTGACGCATGCATGCATAATGGATGGTTAGGACATATCTATATGTATGTCTGTATATGTAAGTGTATATGTATGCGCTAAAACATGATTCTCTGTTTTTTTTTTTCCTTTTTCTTTTACTACTCTTGTTCTTATTTCTTAGCTTTAATTCATTGTTTGAACTTGTCTGGGTTATATATTTATTGTCATATAGATATTGTGTATATTCTGTTTCAGGTGTGAATGTAAATTTTGTTGGGCGAGAGACTTAATGAATTAATTAAAGAACAAAGATGGAGATTATGTATTAATTAATAGAAGAAAAATGATGATGATGATGAAAAGTAAACCCAAGAAGGAAGGGAAGAAAAGGAGGGTGATGAGGTGAAAGGGACGGTTTTAAAGGTAGGGGGATATCCCGACAGTTGCACGCCTCACGAAGACAAAATTGGTACTGAAGTGAGCAGTAAGAAATAGAAAAGCTTTAAAGCTTTTGCATTTATTTCGGGTTGTCCGTCAGACCCCACCCTTCCCTCTCTCTCTCTCTCTCTCCAAAATCCCCGATGCTCCTATTATTATTACGATCCATTTTTTACATTTAAGATATGCGATTTGTCCAACTCAATGACATGGCATTTATTGGACAGTGCCAACACCATGACCATTTCTTTATTACTTGATGACTTGACTCATCGATCCATCGATCATCCCTCTCTTTCTCTTCTCTTCTCTTCTCACTCTTATTCATATTCATTCATGTGACGTCAGATCCCTCCCTCTCCTAATTGACTATTCTTCCTCCCTTTCTCTCTTCTTGGAGTTTGGCACTTGCACGCTTTTCCACCCATCTGATCTACACACTTTACTCTTATATATATTGAAAAGAAAAAAAAAAAGAAAAAAGAAAAGACAATTGGAAGTGAGAACAAAAGAACATTTCAGCACCAACATCTGTTTGATACACCTTTTCTTCCTTAATTACGTGCTTTTTGTCTCCCTACTTTGAAAATGTCAAAACGAATAAAATTAAATATATCCTTCTTTGCTTTCTTTCTTATATCATATGATCCAGCCAGCTAGCTAGCTCAGCTTGCCACTTTTCCATGCATATACGCATTTATTTTTAGGATCCATCTCATTGCCCTTCTGCTGCTGCTGCTACTGTTTATTTATTTTTCTCTTCTATTCCGTTGAATACTGTTCCGCGTAATAGTTATCAACTCCACACATTATATTAAATTATATATATAATGTAGATTAATCCTTATACACGTGTGATGCTTTCACTCGAGCATAATAAGTTTCGAGTATATGCATGCATTTGTCAAACCACTTTCATTTGAACTAATTCTTAGTTGTTCTTGCTTACACTTGTATTGTTATACTAGGTGTCTCGGGTAATATTTACCATATTTAAAATTTCTATGACTTTTATAAAAGTTATTAAATTTATTTAAATTGTAATAAATTATCGAGTAAATTAATTATATTATTTTTAATTTAATATTAATTTTTTAAAAATTTATTAAATTAAAATAATAATTATTGATACGTATAGGGGGTAAATGCGAAAAAGAAAATATTTATTATTTATTGAAACCATAAATATGACAATATTTTTTAGAAAATAATTTTTCAAATGTGATAAGCATTATGAAAGGAGTTAATATTATTTTAATATTTAAAATGATTATGTACTAATTAAAATTTTATTTATAATTTTATCTTATATTTAAAAATTAAAATAATAATGATAATATTTTATTATTAATACTAAAACTTAAAACTACGGTGGAGGTGGCGTGGGTGAGGAGATGAAGTAAGGATAAGTAGAGAAATTAAACTCTAAGAGAATTAATTTCTATTTATATTAAAATTAATTTTTTATAAAAGAACATAGAGTACAATTAAAAAAATTAAAACAATTGTATCATTTTTTTTAAATGTCATACCACGTGGCGATTTGGCATGAGAGAATCATTTGGAACGGCTTCATTTTCAGTTTTACATAGTTGAGGTTTAGACATTTATAAGTTCCAGATAGCTTAGACACAGCGGAGCTCTAAGTTGAGCGACCACCAGTGAAGTGAAATTAACCTTGGAAAGAGCAAAAGATCAAAGAATGCAGAAAAGGTCAATGTTCCAACCTAACAACATTTATCATTTTTCCAACATTAATTAAACCACACGTGTCTCACAACCTAAGCTTAATTCTACTCGCTCATGACCCTTTCAATTTGTTTCTAAGTAATGCAAAGTCATTGTTCCTAAAAAACACAAGTAACAAAAACGCGTAGGAGGTATATTTACCCTAACAGGAACAAACAAAATTATATCTAAGGCTAGAGCAAAAACGATTAACGGGAAGATACCCAGTGGATCAATAATCTGGAGTTTAGACCCGTTTTCAACATCAAAACAAAATGCTTCTCCTCAAAAATCCTTCACCACATTCTGGTTGATTGATGAGACAGGGATGCAGACCATATCCACCAAGCTAAAGTTCAATGCCCAAAGTTTTCTGCAAGATTAAGCCAAGTGCGAGAAAAGATCTGTTTGGACAAGCCATGCCATCCACGCAAACCACATCCGCAGGAGTGGGAAATAAAACAAGACCGACCATTTTTAGTTATTCAGCTCCAATGCCATGACCTCAGATTAGATATAATTTCACTCAAACTTAACAGCTTCCGCGTTCTTTTTTATGATATTTGTAGAGACAATAGTTCCTATATGCAAGATAACTCGAGATGCAAACCTCATATTCTTCAAACCATATTACTTTTTATCACTTCCTACACAATATAGATTGAGAAAAATATTTGCATCTTATCATTCCTACATGCTGTTTAAAATTCTTTATTTTCCATCTTTCTTCGTATATTTATAACCATTTCTCTATAGTCTCGCAGTGCCCCCTCTTGATTCAATTGTGAACCTTCTCATTTAATATCCATGTACCATAATGGATAACTTTTTCCACAGCATCGAAGGTTATTTCAATCTCTGCGCCATAACATCCCTATGTTTGAGCATTTTCTTAGTGCTCTTTATTGGATAAAGTAAGCAACTAAGTGGGAGAAAGAAGAGGACAGAAATTCAGTGGACATTAGAGGTCTGATCTGGTAGCAGTGAAGGATGAAAGAAGACCAGCAGCTTGAGCAGGTAAAATATCACCAAACGTTGACATGGCAGCAGCTGATCGGTCTTTGAATATGCCTACTTGCCCATCAGTTAATATGGACCCCAACTTTAGAGTGCTCTCTCCAAACCTGCTGCCAACCTGTCCATTACAAAGGAAATTGCAGTCATAATGGCAACGATTGCTTACAAGGTAAACTACAAATGAATTAGAGAGCCAGATTAACCAAAGTTTGTAGACCAACTGAATTAAACAAACTGGGTACGTATTTACAGAACAGAGAAGATAGGTTACGTTCAGACTTCCTCATTACGAATCGATAAAGAAGAAAATTAAGCCTGCTTGTATTTTATCTTCTGAGACCAACTATTTTCTATAGGACTGACACTTTTTGTTGATTATCTCACTAAATATAATTTATAAATAAGAACCTCATTGGAAATAAGAAGCCATATTTATATGTTTAGATTAAATTGCTAGATACAATTTGGAAATAAAATCTGGTTTTTGTTGACTTTTTAGTCGACTAACAAAAAAAAAAAAAACAGCAAAATTGTAGCAGAAAACTATTTATTTGAACGACAACAAAATAGAGTAACTATTTAACTGATTTTGGAACAGGTCCTGACTTGTGAATTTCACTTAACTATGGGGACTAATTAATAATTCACCCCTTAGCTCTCCTCGCTCTAACCAGCTTTAATTCAGACTCTTAGCCTAATCTCCTTATTTAAATCTTGACCTTAAATCTCATCAACTGCTCAAATTTGGAGCATCATAGAAGTATTGCACTGTTAGAAGGTCGGTTGCTTAAAGATAATTAGAGGTTATTTATCCTACAAGTGGATTAAACAAGCTACAGATACAATAGAAACCGGCTACATAAATAGAGGATCCATGGGAGGATTTCAGTCTCCTGTGTCTATGAGTGTTAAGGTCCCAAATTTGAAACTGCTTATGGGTATATGTGATCAGATTTAAGGATATTAGGGCCGTTAAGAGAGAATCATGCAATCTTTAGGGCTCGCTAAAAGACAACCTGTGATCTTTTTAAGAGAGAACTCCACAAACTCTGAGTTTTCTAAACTCAAACCTTCGTTTAAAATTCTGCTTACATTGTTCTTCATTCCACAGCTTTTTAAACAACCAAATGCAAAGCTAAGAAGTCAAGACTACAGGCTTTGTTTACAATTCAGGGTTCAAATTGCTATTTTGTTATGTTGCACGGAAATTTTCATTGGCTGCCGTTTCCGCATTTCGGAAATGTTTCCTGCACGGAAACACTTGGAAACTCCTCAAAAATATTTCAGAGCTATTTCCATAAATTGAGAAATTTGGAAACATGTTTCCCCTCTCGTAGATACGTTTCCATAAACTGAAAATTTCAAAAACTCATTTATATAATTAAAAAAATACATAAATAAAAACAAATTCACAGAACATGTATTTTTTATGAGTACGGAACTTGTTATTCTTTTGGATATAATTAAAAGTTAATTGAACTTGACTTGTTTGAATATATTTAATGGTTTATAATAATTTATTTTTATATTTATAAATATAACCCTACATGTTTCATATTTACGTGTTTCCCCACATTTCCGTTTCTTATATTTTTAAAAATACTGTGGCCCCGTATCTGTTTCCGCGCTTCCACATTTCTGTTTCCATGCAACATACATGTGGGATATGGGTCTTATCCTTGAAATTTGAGCCACAAGATAATTTAGAAAAAAAATAAAAAAATAAAAAAGGAGAGAAGAAGTCTGACCCAGAAAGTTGTACCTGCATAAAAGATTTCAAAATTGGTGCTGCTACACCAAAACTTGAGTTGTCATCCAAATCAATCTTTTGGGAGAACTCCCCATTGGTGTAGGCTTTCCAGGAACTTCGTGAAGAGATATCATCTGAAGCTGGCGGAATAGATGGCTTAGCTGTTCCTCTTGAAGACAATGCTGGCACACTGGGTAATTAAGATGAAAACAGAAGTAAAACTCCCATTTTAAAACATTGAGATGAAATGTACATTATGTTAAAATTGATAAGTTTTTGTCAATATATAGAATATATGAATGGCAACTGAACCATGAGCACACCACTCAAACTGATTCAATTGCATTGGTTCAAAAATTTGTCAAACCATTAGGGGGCCTAAGTGAATGGCCCATTTACAAGGCCAAGGTATAAGCTATTTCACGAAAAAGAATGTGAAAGGGCCTCCATAGTACAGGCAGCGCCAGGCACATTTTTTGTCAAATTGACATGGGACATTTCTCACATCACAATATTTAAAAGAGGAGGTACAGGCCTCCACTTTGCTGATTTGTCTCAGAGCAGTTCACAATACTGGAATGGAACTACAACTTAACCTGCATTGGCGATTTCTTGAAAAAGATGGAGTCTCAGTCACATTCACGGTGATAAATCTAGACATCTAAGAACAAAAGAAAAGAATACTTCTTTCATTGCGATTGCTAATTCACATATTAACTGTAAATTCCACATTGACACATCGAAAATACAACCATAAATTCAACGGGCAATCATCTCCAAATTTAATAATGTTAATAAGTCCAAATTCCCTTGGATAATTGCACGACACTTGAATAAGAGAAACTTTTTTTCTGTTTGAACACCTATAGCCAAATTTTCTGTCCCGATAAAAAGTAACATAGCAATTTTTTTGTTTATTTAGTTCCTGCTGATATGGGGAATGATAACATATGGACTGGAAAATGACAGGAATACCTTCGTTGTAAATATGAAATAGAAGCAGAAAAGGCTTTGGTTTGTGGCCATGATCTTTTTTCTTACTGTATTAATATGAATAGCCATTAGGTTGGTTAACTGTAGAATTAGATGGTAAAACTGAAACTGAAGTGGACAAAAGAAAACTGAAATAGAACCAAATTGTGTAGTTAACAGTAGTTTTTGGGTTTCAATTATGCTTTTTATTCTACATACATCGCTCCTACTAATGAAAATTGCAAACAAAAACATTTACCTGATTGGAAGATATTTAAAACGAGGAACAGTAGAGCATCTCATGATATTTGACTCTGGATTAGAAGGCAGTTTCTGCACAGTATCTGTGTACATCCGATTCAGTTGCACAAAGAATCCAAAGAGAACTGCATGTCGTAGATATGACTGTCTCTCATTCTCCCAGAGGTAGGGCTCATACCTTCAACGAATAAAATAAATCAGAAAACAGAGATATCGAACCACGCATTAATCATTAAATATTCATGTAAATAATATGAAGGTGCATATCAAGGAAAGAAACCCCTAAGTGTAACTTAATGACACAGGAAGACCAAGGAAAGATTGCATGAAATTCTCAAGCATAAGTAGGAAGTGTTAGAACATGTTCTCAAAGGGGCTTCCTGAGGACTTAAAAGTTCCTCACAAGTGTCCTAGAGTTCAAGGATTCTGACACATATTATCAAAAGAAGATGAAGAAAATCAGGTTCAGGGATGTTAAAGTAGTGAACAAGTCTGCACTACAAATAGTCCAGGGAATAGTTTTCGAAGAAAATATTGGACAAATTTGATGCTAATTGATGTAAGATGATAAAGTACACGAAAAATTTGGGGATTATTTTGATTAAAATTCTTAATTATGAAATTCAATTTTTTTAAAAAGAAACTTTTGTAAATGGAAAATTAGGGTTTTAGTAAAGTTTAGGGCTATTTATTTTAATTAGACTATGTAAAAAATTGTTTGCTTTCCCATCCTATATAGTATTTGGTCTAATATTTTTTTTTCTTTGGCACAACTAGGAGGTATAAACCCCATGGACCTTCTAGCAAAGTGCACTTCCCACGAATCAAACTTTTATTTTCATCTTTACGAGAATTAAAATCACTTACCACCTCAACCAACGGCACAAAAATTCTCATAAAATGTGACAACTTTGCTCCAATATGCCAAGAAAAACTCTCCTTTTGCCATTGCCAAATGTAATGGCATATATGCAAAAATAAATAGAAAAGTTTTTACTTGTTTTTGGAAGGGTGGAGAAAAAATTTTGGGATATGAAATTTTTTTAAGATGCAAATAGTGTATCTAAAATGCTTAAACAAGCAATCTCATCTATAACCCTTACAATTTTTAAATAAACTTCCAAAATCACAAGAATTCAACAATATTAAAGTGGAATAGGATCCAAATAGGATATAATTATATGCTCTTTCCAGTTGTGCAATGTCTCATTTTCATTTTCAATTTCCAGCATGGCCTCAAAACATGACCTTCAAAAAGAGAATGCTACACATGATCCTAACGCCAAAAAATAATGGTAATACCCAAAACACTTATCATTCTTCAAAAGTGCATCATGACTCGTGAGCAAGAGATACTCGCAACCATTGAACCTAGGGCTAATTGCTACCCTCACATATTTAAAGTTCAGAAATGGTATAAGATAATATTATTCCACACTTCTTTTACACCTTTAAAGAAGTTTCATTTCTGAATCAAGAGAAAGAAACTTACGTGAGCCAGTCTATTGGATCCAAATTTTGTGAAAACTGATTGATTAACCCATCAATGCGTGCTCTAAAGACTGACTTCCTTTGCTTTTGTTCCTGCTTCCTTCTAAAAGAAATCTTCACCATAGGACTTTTAGATAAATCCTCAGCAATATTGGTATCACCCCCTGAGAGAATATCTGCAGCAAATTTCAGATCGTACAGAATTTGCAGAACTCCTTTCTCTGACACTTGAGATACATGAGAAAGCAAGTCCTCATAAATTTCAATAAGCTGCATGAAATATTAGAATTGAAGATAGTAATTATTATCCAATCTTAGGGAAATTAATTTTCTCTGAACATACTGAAGCACCACATAAGACAATAGAAATAAATGCCACAGAGGAAGAAAAATGATAAGATTTAACTGAAGGGAAAACAGCAAATATGAAACTGAAAATTTGACCACTTTGCACTGAAGCAAATGACAAGCAACTACGAGTAGAAAAGAACAATAATTCAGCTTCAAAATACATGGGACTCTTTCGATTCTTCAGAAGATGATATGAATTGGATAAATGGACTGGGTAAGAAACCAAAGAGTGAAAACTAGCAATCAGAAAATATCAATTAGGGAAAATTATAATCTTATCCCTGTAGTTGGCCAAAAAGTTACTACTTTGTCCATTTATATTGAAAAAACAGAATACCTTGTCCCCATGTTTTTCTCCCTTTATACGGCTTTGTCCTCTCCAAAAAAAATCCACATTTTGCCTTTAATTGCCTTGCTAAAAGGCAGAAATACACCTCATCCCTCTCTACCCTTAAACCTTTCTCCCTCAAAAAAATCATGGAAGCTTGAGCTGCGATTAATGGAAATGAAGGTTGCAATGGTGGGCTTTGGTGATGAAGATGATAGAGGTTTGGGTGTGAGTGGGGTTCAAGGGTATTTCTGTCTCGTTACATGGCACTTTAACAGCAAAAGTTGAATTTTTTTATAGGAGAATACTGTATAATGGTAGAAAAGATGGGGACAAAGTAGTCTATTTTTCAAAACAAAGGGCAAAGTACTAACTTTTGACTGCAAAATACAGGGACAATTATAATTTCGCTATAAATTGTGATCCACCTTATAAAAAAATGCTTGATAAGCAGCAAACAAGTTACCATGAAAGAAAAAGGACAAAACGAAGAACATAAGCAGCAAAGATAGAAATCAAGTAGGAGTTGCATAACTGGCACAACAAACTTTTCTTTGTTCAAAAGCCAACACAAGGCATGAAGCAAGGCAACAGTCTCTTCAACATGACAAAACGATACTTCATAGTCACTTGAGAATCTTGTCGGGGCAGAGCTTTGCTTGGGACGAAATAGAAAGTTTTTAGTAATAAGAAAAGAAACAAAATCAAAGAAAATAAATTTCAGTAGTTATTAATTTTTATTGGACTTGTCAAAGGTTGAGGTAGAACTATTTGGAGGAAAGTTGTCTCTAAGGATCCACTGTCTTTGGATATTATTTAGAATATAACTATGAACAGAATAGAAGGGAGGCAAAAAATTCATGTTGCAAACCATAGTTAGTTGTTGTTCCCCATTTTACGATTTGTCCTATTTATTAATATATCAAATGATTTTAAAATTTCCCCTCAATTTTTTTTTACAAAAAAATTTCAAATTATTTCTGATTTGTACTTTGCTTTGCACGGATATTTGAAACAAAGGATTCACATTGCCAACCCCAACTAGTTTGGGACTTAAGGCTTGGTTGTTATTGATGTTGTTATATTTTATTACTTGGGCAGTCTGGGCATCATGTATAAGGGTATTCCAAGCCTCAGACTCATAATAGTCATACCTCGTAAGTTCCAGTCTGAACCAGGGGTGAAACCCTCTGTTGAAACCCAATATTTTACTGGGCTTGGTTGGACAGGGCCCTGTGTCGTTGAGCACTTCTAACTATTATTGTTATGAAGAAGAGGAACTAGAAATTAGTCACACTTCAAAATTCTCTTTTTTAAATCAGATAAAAGAAGTGGTTTTACTATCCTAGAAGAGAAACCAAAGTAAGCCTTCCTCCTAAAAAAGACACAAAAAACTAACGATCGTCCAATCTGTTTATAATTAAGACTTGATCATACAAAACACTAATCCAAAACACTCTTAGTCACCAACACCAACAACTAAGCCTTATTCACCAAAAAACCATAATAAAAATTTTGCTGTTCAAAATTAAACCAGCATATCAGTACTTCATAAGCCATCCTGCTTCAACACAAGAATGATTAAATGTGACAAAAAGAGAA
This sequence comes from Jatropha podagrica, assembly GCA_947857235.1. NCBI lineage: Eukaryota > Viridiplantae > Streptophyta > Magnoliopsida > Malpighiales > Euphorbiaceae > Jatropha > Jatropha podagrica. Next base: position 11,568 of record CANUEP010132268.1, on the reverse strand, counting down.
AAAAAAACACAGAAAACTTTAAACAGAAACCCTAATGCCATAATGCACCCTAATCACGTGTAAACAGCCAAAGTGCTCAAGATAAGAATGGATGATAAGGATACAGTCAAATAAGATATACAAGCACGCATCATACAAGTATACCAGCTGATGAATGGTGAGTGTGCACGTGCATGTGCATGTGTGTCTTGAAATAGAAATATAGAATCTGTGGAATACATAGAATTAGATGTCCAGTTAAGTAGCATACCTTTTCAAGCAGTCTTAATGCAAACTTTTGCAGAATGGATTTGTCAAGTACATGTCCCCCAATCCTATGGATTTCCTCACATGCTCGAAACAGAAAAGAAATTATATAGAGAGAAGGCATGGACGGAAGTGAGATCTTCATTTCAGATTGGTTCTCATCAGATTGTTCATGCTTGACTACCGTCTCATCCCAGCCCTGCGAACATTCAGGAGATGATAAAACTTAATATACTTGTGAGCCACATGCACACTGTGAAAAATAGAATACAATAAACAATAAATTCCTTAGGTTATTCTGATGAAATCAATCAACCGGAAGATTCTATTCAGCATATCACTTAGAATTAGGTACTTTTTCCATAAATATACACCCCTGTATCTATTGGCACACTAAGCCAGCCCCCATGTTTCACTGAGGCCAGTTTCTGAGTCACTTGCCATGTTCGTTTGCAAGAACATTATTTTATGCCTCTCTCTGTGTTTATGCACATATTTAGTGCACGCATGCATGCATGTATATATTTTTTGAAAAAAAAAAAAAAAGCAAAAGATCCAAAGTTCTAAAAATGTCACAGAAATTTATCTTCCTACATCCCTCAACACTTAAGTATAAATTTTCACTCTAAATGGATCCCCACAAACACTGGCTAAGAATCATGAACATAAAAGTAAAATGTAAATTTCAAATAGCATACTGGAATTTGGTAAAAAATACAAAAGGAAACAGGGAAAGATAAGAGAGGGAAATGTAGTATTTTAAGCAGCATTAAGACGAAGGACATAATAGCAATCATTATGTTCTCCATGTAAAGCTTTTGTTTCAGAATGAAAGCTTCTCTTGCTTCACTTTTAGGGCCTATGTTAATTCCTTGTAATTTACTTCATATTATTATCACCTCAAACACAACTAGGCACTAAATTCAATAACTATAATCTGCAATAGCATATTTCCACTTGCAATTCTGAACAAAAATATATATGCCATGAAAAAATCAAAAGAAAATGATAACTAACTTCCCCAGCAAGACCACCACTTACCCTCAAAGGGATTGTCGCTGACAACCCATCATCCTTACCAAGATCCCGAGCAAGAATAGTTGAAAGTTCATCAGATAACCAATATATCCACAAATTGTGAGCTCTGATGCAAAGATCCCTGGTAGTTCTGGCTAGTTCTTCAAGTTTTGGGCTTGCATTTTCATTTGCTCCAAGTAAAGCTGCAATAGCAGGGGAAGTCTGTCGTCTAGAGCCAGAGGGCATTTGCCTGCTTTGACCATCAGCACTAGGACAATCAGTGACCACTCTAGATTGCCTCAACACAGATGGCAACTTATCAAACACTTGAGCCATGGTATCTTTTGCCCAAAACCTTGGAGGACCAAGTGTCACTTGAATGTGTTTTGTGTGGTTCTGAAACGCAAACAACAGCCTCCCGATAAAGAGAGATCTCTCCACAACTATAGCTGGAGGCACGGATTGATTTCCACTGCTGGTATTTCCCATGGCAGAGTATAAATTATCAAGATCACTCTTTAGCTCTGCCAATATGGATGACATGCTATCATAACATTTATCTTGTAGAAAAGGTCCCAAATCTTTCAACCTGACTACTGCCTTTGGAGATTCTAAGAAACTGAGCAGATCCTCAAGAACATTTTGACAGTGGCTATTGACTGCATCTTTAATACAACTAACTTCAGGGCCAAAATAGGCACTGAGACAACTTTGGAAATCATTTTCTTCAGGTGATGCCTTGTGACCTAATACTGGATTAGACTTCTTTGCATTGGGTTCAATGAACCAAACCCCACCACCTGTGGAAGGTCTATTCAAGTAAGCCTGAAAATCGACATGTTCACCAGGTGTCTTGCCAATTGCACAAATGGAGTCCTCCACATTGATACCTCTTGCCAAATCCTGAAATGCAGAGTCGATAATGGTTTTCATCCTCTTAACAAAAGCATCTTCAAATATCTCATCCCAGAGATCTGAGTCATCTTCTAGAACTAGCTCTCGGATCCTACTCCAAGGCAACTCAATCTCTGATCCAAAAACACTCTTGAGCCAGTCCAAACTCCCCTGCAAAACTTGTTTACTGTCCATGGTCTCTCTTATTAACTTTTCAGCCAATGCAAGCTCTCCACCAGTGACAATAGAGTCAATAAGGTGCTTACCATTAATCTTACTTACAACCACTCCACCACAGTCTCTCAACCAAGTCATACAAGTCCTTGCAATGTGCTGTTTATCAAGAGTGACTATTGCAGACTCCAGTTTTTCTCTAAACAATTTCCACAACCTCACCTCCCCATCTGGATAAGGAATTCCTCCGAACAATTGAGAGGCGGGAGGAGAACACAAGATAACTTTGTAAAACAGAGGCATATCATTCAGAACTTGCAAAAACAGCTCGCCTACTTGCCCTATACTAACCTGAATGATCTTCAAAAATTCACAAAACACAGAAACCACAGCCTCGCCTGAGGCAGCATTATTATCATTACCGCCAAAAGCAGCTAATTTCTGTAAAATCCAAGATCTTCTAGTATCTAGAAACAAACTAAGTACCTGCCTGGGGTCTAATTCATCAATGACAGCAACTGCAGCCAAAGCATCAGCATAGGCCCCAACGTCGAGCCCCGGATCCAACAACCTCTCGTGACTCCGCTGTGAAATCTGGGCTTTGAAGCTCTCAACGATCTGCCACTGATGTTGCAAAAGAGGAAAATTGGACAAGATCTTGGTGTGATCCCATTCAGCATTAGCATTGTTGGCCTGCATAAGACTGTAGTGCACGTGCTTGGCACGAATATATCTTCCGGCCGCTTCCAGAAACATGGACTCATCGAGGCATCCCCAGATGTTCTCAGGAGTGTCAACTAAATACTTGACGCGACAGGCTATCCCGTAGATTCGGATGCGGACGGGGTTAGAGTTGGTAAATTTGGGGGTTTCTGATACAGGAGATGAAGAGAGGGAGAGAATGTTACTTTGGATAGAAGCTATATTAGAAGAGATGGACTCGCACGAAGACTTCATGAGGACGATTGAGTCGGCAGAGTCAATGAGGTCTCTGTAGCGGTTTCCGACCAATTGGCGGAGCTCCTCCTTCTTGTCCTGAATCTGTTTTCTTGTCGTGGCTTCCACATTCCGAATTTGAGAAATCGGTTTCGAACGGAATAGTGCCTCCGCATCTCGGTAGCCTCCACCGCTGAGTGTGGCAGAGCGGTCGTCGGCAGAGACAGACGATACAGTCATGCTCAATGGTTGAATACTTGGATATAAAAATTCACAACCATCTATCAGCTTCCGTCGCTCAGGTGCATGAGTTTGTTCTCTTTTGTTTGTATTAGCGTACAGAAGAAAAATTTAGATCTGGGGGAATCCAAAAGTGCTAAAAGAGAACTGCAACCTTCACCTTGTTTCGGTCTCTGATCGCCAACAACTGCAAGGTAGAAGAAAGATAAAATGCTTCCAGTTGCACAAAGGTACGACGTGTGTACTTGTAAAGTAAATTCGAAGCCTTATGCAGCTGTGCTGTATAGAAATCAGCCAGGGTTCGCTGTGAGTCCTGTGCAAAAATGTTTTTCTACACTTTTTTTTTTTCTTCAAATTTTGTCTGCAGGCAGATTAATAAAATTTCGTTAATATAATTAAATTATAATTTTTTTATATGCTCTTATATGAGTATTCTATTAAAATCATTTATACTAAATTATTATTAAAGTCAGTTACATTAATATCATTTATCAATTGATTACGGTATATCTTAATTTTGCTTATATCGATATTTAATTAATGATATATTATAATTTGACTAATATATTTACCAATAAAGTACCGTACTAACGAAGTAAAGTGGTGTAAACATTCAAATTTTTAATTAAGAGATTAAACGTCCGGTTGAAATAAATGAATTTCATATAATTTTATTGAATTTATTTAAAAATTTATATTTTCGTGTTTAGAATAAAAAAATAGATTTTAACTTTAGAAATTCAATTTCACGTAATTCAATATAATTATGCCAATTTTATAAAAATTGATGAAATTTTCAAATAAATTTTACAAAACTAAACACTCTAATTTTTTGTCACAAAACTACTCTCTTCCTTTATAAATTCAATTTTTTATTTTTTTCTTATTTAACTTATTTATTTTGTCAAACTTTATCATGATAATAAATTATTAAATTTTATTTGACAAAACTGCCCGTCTATAAATTGAAGTATTTCTTTCTTTTTCTTGATTTTTTATTTCTTTTTGGGCTTCATATTTATTAGTGCGAAACTAAAAGTTTTGTTCTATGCACTAATGTTTTCAAGTATAATTAATAATAATAATAATAATAATTTTTTCATTTATTTTTATAGTTTTAAATTAATTAGTTAAATGAAGAAGACATTTTACCTCTTTTTTTTAACGAAAATATTTTTTATAAATTAAAGATAATTATTGTGATGAATGTTATAATTGTTTTATATATTATATTTATATTTATATAATTAGCTAATGTAATACTTTAATTTTTAAATAAAGTATTATATTCTAAGTATAGTGTGAATTAAGTAAATAAACAATTAAGGAGTATTTTATAAAATGTGTGACCTATTTAAAATATTATTGAAAATAAGAAAATAAAATTTGTGAAGAATATAGAAAATCCTAGTGGATGTATAACAAAATAAATGCATTTACATATATTTTAATAAGAAAATTTAAGAATTAAAAGAATAAAACTCTAAATTAAATAAGTTTAAGTAATAAAAATGTTCAATGACCAAAAAGGGCATCTAGATTTCTACTTAACTAAAAAAATAGAAGGGTATAAAAAGAAAATTTTATTCTTACAAGTAGCAACCTAATATTTGTACAGCACAAGAATAATTCATCATTCTAAATTATGAAAATAAATATACTAAAAAAATAATTATCTTTTCACCTGTTCATATTTTCATTTCAGATATAGCTTTTCCACTTCATTTTCTTCTCTCCATTATTTGTTAAAAGATAGCAAATAATTCAATATTTAAATAATGAAAGGGAGACATGTGCATTTAAGAAGAGACTATATTTTCACTTATTCACACTTCTTTTCAAATTTGATTTTCTCCCCTTCGCATCTTCAAGTTAATTTCTTTCTTTCACATTTTTCTTTTCAATCAATCTAACAATTATTAAAAATTAATTATCATAAAATATCAAGCAACTCATCATCTAAATTAAGAAAAGGAAAGACAAGTGTATTAGAGAAAATACCACATTTTCTTCTATTCACATCTTCATTTTCAAATTTAATGTTCTCATTTCATTTATTTTTCTATAAATATCATACTTCCCTAAGATCATTTACTATAAAAAATTAGAAATATACAAGTGTTCTAAGGAGAGATTAAACCAAAAAATCATAAGGGGGCAAAAAAAGATATGAATCCAAAAATTCTGTCTTAAATTTTAAATTATATTTTCTAAGTTTTAATCTTTGTTTTAATAAATTAGAGTTTAAAATTTATCTTTATAATATATTAAGTAACCATTCAATATGTAGAAATTATTTCGGATAAAAGTAATTAAACGTGTAAAATTTAGAAAAATTTTATTTTTTCCAAACTGTTTTAATGAGACTGGTTAAATTCAATCACTATATTTTGTTCAATTAAATATGTAAATGAATTTCAAAAATTATGAAATTTTGCAAAAAGTTGTATAAGATGTTAGTAAAGTTGTGTAAGAAGGAAAAGTCTAAATAATGAATGATATTAAAAATATTAATAAAATGAAGGAGACTACTCAGTATTTTAAAGCTGAAAATTTTAGTTCTATAATTAATTTATTTAAATAGGTTAATAAACTCCAAAATTCATGAAATTTAATATGAGAGTACCTTAAGATGTTCAAAAGTACCAGATAAAATTTCAAAATAAATGAATATGAAAAGATAAATATTTAATTAAATAAACACACACTACTCATGTGTAGAAAATTCTATTTTTTATTAGATTTGCAATAAATTGAGAAAATTAAAATATGAGTAAATTAGCTATCAACATGAGTACATAGTAAATCAATATAAAACTTAATATGTATAATTTATGTCCCTAAAAATTCATATTTCAAATTTAATAAATAAAAATATTTAGAAATTTTGAATGTCAATAAAGAATTAAAAGCAAACTAAAAGTAAAATATATGTTTAAATGTGAATATAGAGCGAGAATTACTACAGAATTATTTTGAAATTATAAGTGATCGAGATGAATCAAATTCTCATTTTCAAAGTGAGTTTTAATGTCTAACCCTTCCTCTTATTGTAGTGGAACTTTTGATCAAATACATACTATTGCTGGTATTGAATTATTTGTTTATTGTGATATTGAAATTGTAAATTTTGAAACCTATTTGGCTTCTATGCCTATTTTGATTGCACCAAGTCATTTGTTAGCTAATATGACAGAATCTCAATCTTGATAGGGGCTATATTATTAGACTATGTGCACATAGAGGTTTGTGATAAAAGAGAGAAGTTACTGCCCTAATATGTGAAATGTGTGATAACACTGGAATATACATAATGATATGTTTTATTGAGTGTTATATATGTGATTATCTATCATATTAGTGATGTCTCATTGTGACATTGATCCGAATATTGTGAATTCCTATTGATATTTCATTTGTGATATTGATCTGATTATTATGAAATCCTTTTGATATATCATTTATGATATTGATTTGATTACTATGAATCCTTTCATATGAATTTATTTCTGATGAGTTAATAATAGTACTACGATATGGTATTGTTATAAATGTTGAACCTTGAATTACTTTTCATTGTATATACTACCCATATGACACTATAATCTCATTCAGTTGACGATTCAATCAAGCGTCTGTGGTTTTAGGTAGAGGTGATCCTGGTGCGTCAGTTTCTTAATTTCTTTCTTCCAATAAGAACCCTGTGATCATGTAAATATTATTATTAAATTATATGAACTCTAGTTGCTCTATAGTATCTTATGGATGATATTAATATTGGATGTGTGTAAGCTTTAATGTAACAGTATTGGGAGAGTAACATGTGTCTATATAGAATGTAAGGAAGAATATTTTCAGTGATCCTGAAATTTAATAAAAATAAATAAATTAATTGTGGCCCACTTGAGTAAATATTTAAGATAAAAAATGTATGTATTGTGCATTCTACGAGATGCTCGGTGGCCTTAATCCTACTTAGATCCTAGGACCGTCGCACCATATGAAAATTGGGGTGTGACAGCTAGGGTGGAACGTGAATGTATTATTTATATGAAATTTATTATTTATATCTTAGTAAAAAAATAAAAAGTTATGATATTGTATATAATAAATATAATTGGTGTTTATTATTTGTTTTATAAGATTATTATGTTAAGGGTATTTTAGAAAATAAATACAAATGAATTTTCATTTAAGAATTTATTCCAAACATAATTTTGTGAAATTCAATTGAATTCTTTATTTTAAATTGTACTATACCAAACATTACAGATTCATTTGCAAATAAATTTTAATTGAAATTATTTACAACTGAATTCTAAAATTATTATTCATTTTTTCTAAACAGGCTCTTAAAGTAAATACAATTGTTTTATTCTCTTAAAATTTAAATTTCTATAATTACTTCTATTAAAAAAATAATTTCTAATAAAAATGTTCAAATATGATAATTAAATGTCCTTAAAATAAAAATAGCTCTTTGCTGTGACATTAAAATTAAATATATTTGTTGGCATGCAGGGAAAAAAAAGCAGATGCTAACAACTCTCGCCAGTTTGGATTTATCCCAGAAAGAATGTACACTCTTGAGTAAATCGAGTGATAAAATTTTTTAGTTATATATATATATATATGGGAGTAACAATAGATTGAAAAAAAAAAGAGAGAAAAATTCAGCTCTCAAAGAAAAAGTTTGTAGTTCATTTACCCAGATTATGTATATATATAGTGGAACATACTTTTTTTGGAGATAAATTTTGTATAAAAGGTAGTAAGTTATGACTCGTAGCCTTTGTAGAAGTAATTCCAATTTAACCCATCCAGTTTTCGATATTGTGTAACCATTTTTATTGTAATATGAAAAGTTACTTTTATGTAAAAAAAATTGCCCGGAGGTGGTTAGTTACATCTTATTAATCCTATTTATGTTCATATTGTGCAACAATTGATATAGGGTTTTTTAGACCAAAAATGTATATTTTTGAATTTATGGGTCAAAAGCTCTGACATTGAATGTCTCGAGCTTGATTTTAATACTTCCTACATGCTAATAAATGATATATTGTGATATCAAAATGGCATATGCCAAATAAAAGATAAAGAGATATTGCTTATGCAGCAATATTGCCAATTATTAATGATGCATTGAGCAAGTGAGACAAGAATGTCGAGGTGACTACGACATCCCAAACTATCACCTAGAAGACCCCCTATATGAGCTGCTAATCAGGTGCAGAAACAATATTGGTTATGTTATAGGCCTGCATACGGTGCTTCCTAGACTAAAGGGATAATATACCTTTGTATTGTTGGCCCGAAAGCTCCGGCACAAAATGACCTAAAAATGATTTTAATGCTTCCTACAAGTCTTAGAAGAAATATTATAGCCTCTAAATGGTGTTTCAAGCAACAAACAAAATGATATTAGGCGAAAACTATTAAATCCTTACAGAGCGGTGCCGATTTTGCTCATCAATTTATATGGCATATGTAATTCTTAATGACGCATCGAGCATGCGAGATTAGCACGTTGGGCTATCATGAGACCCCGAAATATCGCCTAGAATAGCCTATACTAGCTGTCGATTAGGCGCAGAAATGATTTAGGCTCTAGAATAGACCTTCATACGGGGCTTCCTAGACCAAAGGGGCATACCTTTGGATTATTGGGCTCAAAAGCTCCGACATGCAACAAGTAGGCTAGATAGGCATACCAATTTGACCATAAGGCCCTAAACTATCACCTAGAAGACTCAATAGAAGCTGCTTGCCAGACACACATATGATATTGACTACAGAACAAGCCTCCATATAGGGCTTCTTAGACCAACAGGGTTTAACTTTATATTTTGGGGCCAAAGCTCTAGCATAGAATTGCCTAAAAATAATTCGAATGCTTTTGACATGTCTTAGACGAAATATTATAGCCTCAAAATGGCATGCCAAGATATAGACAGAGAGATATTAGACCAAAACTATCGAATGCTTCTGGAGCGGCATTGATTTTATGCATGAATTTATATGGGGTATGCAATTCTGAATGACCCATCAAGTAGGAGATATCGACATACCAATTTGACCATAAGACTCTAAACTGCCTAGGAGACCCTATAGGAGCTGCTCATCAAGTATACAGACGATATTAGCTTCGGAATAGGCCTTCATGCATAGCTTCTTAGAATAAAGGGGCATACTTTGGTTTTTGTGGCTTGAAAGATCCAACACGGAATGACCCAAAAATGATTCCAATGATTCCTACATGTCTTAGAAAAAAATATTATGGCCTCAAAATGGTGTGCCAATCAATAAACAGAGAGATGTTGGCCAAAAAGTGTCGAATGCTTTCGGAGTGGCATGATTTTGTGCATGAATTTATATGGGATATATAATTCTTAATGATAAATTGAGCATATAAGAGAGGCATAGCGATTTTAAAATAAGATCCTATACGAGTTGCCTGTCAGGTGTACAAATGATATCAGCTCTAGAATAGGCCTTGATACTCGACATCTTAGAACAAATGAGTATTATAACTTAGATTTTGGGGTGCAAAAGCTCCAATGTGGAATGACCTGAAAATGATTTCAATACTTCCTTTATGTCTTAAATGAAATATTATCGCCTTAAAATGGTGTGCCAAGCAACAAATATAGAGATATTGGGCAAAAATTCCTGAATGCTTGTAAAGTGACATCGATTTTGCGCATAAATTTATATGACATCCACAATTTTTAATGACGCATCGAGCAAGCGAGATAAGCATACCAACTTGACCAGAAGGCCCTAAACTATCACATGAAAGACCCTATAGGAGCTTCCCATGAGGCGTACAGATGATATCGGCTGTGGAGCAAGTCTTCATATAGGACTTCTGAGACAAAAGGGTTTACCTTTCAATTTTAGGGCATAGAAACTTCGATATGAAATCACCCAAAAATGATTCCAATGCTTCCTCTGTGTCTTAGAAAAAATATTAGCCTCGAAGTGGCAGGCCAAGCAATAGACGGAGAGGTATTAGGCCTAAAATGCTGAATATTTTTTGAGTGGCACCGATTTTGCACATGAATTTATATGGCACATGCAATTCTTAATCAGGAATTGAGCATGCAGGATAGGCAAACCAATTTAACCACAAGACACTTAGCTATTGCCTAGAAGATCCTATATGAGTTGCCGATCAGGCATACAAAAGGTATCGGCTCCGAAGCAAGCCTTCATACAGGGGTTCTTAAACCAAAGAGGTATACATTGGATTTTGGTGACCGAAAGCTCCGATAAGGAATGACCAAAATTCATTCTAATTCTTCCTACATGCATTAGATAAAATATTATGGCCTCGAAATAGGATTCCAACCAATGGACAAAGAGATATTAGACTAAAATTGTCGAATGCTTACAGAGTGGCACCCGTTCTGCCCATGAATTTGTATGTCTATGCAAATCTTAATGACGCATCGAGCAGACAAGATAGGCATCCGATTTAATTACAAGACTTTAAAATATTTTATAGAAGATCCAACACGAGCTGTTTAGGGTTAAGGGCCCAGGGCCTAGAGGCTAGGGTTTAGGGATCGAGGCTCATGATGTAAGGTCTAGGATTTAGGGAGTAGGGTTGAGGGACTAAGGTTTAGGATGCAGGCCGATGATCGAGGGTGTAGGGTTTAGAGCTCAAGGCTTAGGGCTGAAGGCCTAGGGGTTGGGCTCAGGGTTTAGGGTTCAGGGTTCAGGGTTCAGGGTTCAGGGTTCAGGGTTCAGGGTTCAGGGTTCAGGGTTCAGGGTTTAGGGTTCAGGGTTCAGGGTTTAGGGTTTAGGGTTCAGGGTTTAGGGTTTAGGGTTTTAGGGTTTAGGGGTTAGGGGTTTAGGGTTTAGGGGTTAGGGGTTTAGGGTTTAGGGTTTAGGGTTTTAGGGTTTAGGGTTTTAGGGTTTAGGGTTTAGGGTTTAGGGTTTAGGGTTTAGGGTTTAGGGTTTAGGGTTTTAGGGTTTAGGGTTTAGGGTTTAGGGTTTAGGGTTTAGGGTTTAGGGTTTAGGGTTTAGGGTTTAGGGTTTAGGGTTTAGGGTTTA
>CANUEP010132141.1:0-17920 GCA_947857235.1 Jatropha podagrica | reverse complement strand
AATAATAATAATAATAATAATAATAATAATAATAATAATAATAATAATAATAATAATAATAATAATAATAATAATAATAATAATAATAATAATAATAATAATAATAATAATAATAATAATAATAATAATATAGAAATCATTACTAAATTATATTTAAACAATTTTGTATATGGTAAATGATTATGCATGATAATAATGATATCCATCGTTTATTATAACTTATGGTAATAAAAAAGGGAATACTCTAATCGTAGTTCTGTTTTGCAAAAGCAGAAGACAATCTTGAACAATCTATACAAAATAGAATTGAAACAAGAGAAAAGAATTAAATAAAAGTACTCCTAATAAGAATAAGAAATCATCCTAAAGAAATTTAACAACCTATTTATTAAGTATGATTATTTAAGATTCTATCAAAATTTTGGTAGAAGCTGCATAAAAGTAAGACTATCTATATCACATCTTACCTCACTGTAAAATATGACATGTCATTCGTAATATACTTAATAATCACTTAATAAATATGAATACTTACTAAGCATATTACAAGGTAGTTAAAACTTTTTTTTTCAGTTATTAATGTCCTGTAGAAATATACATTTAGTTATTAAAACAAGAGTAAAACTTCTTTTCATTCTTACACTTGTTTAAAAGAAATGCATTTTCACTAAATTATTTATTATATGCTATAGAAGAAAATGTCTTATTATTAAGTAATTAAATATATATTCTATTAAGGTAAATAAAATAATTAAGGCAATACAATTTCTGAAACATCAATTACAGTATCAAAAGCATAAAATAGTTTCAAAGCCCATAAGCCCATTGATTATCTAATTACATACTAGAGTCTTTTACAAAGATTACATGCATAGTATAATTTAAGTACTTTTGCAGAATACGAACTTTCAAATTTACACCCTCATAATTTTTATATGTTTGTTCAAATATGCATAGTTGTTCTGTTAATAATCAATACATCATACATAATCCAATAAGAAACCAAATATATAATAGCTACTTTAGTAGCACACTATCCACGTTAGACTTTAAAAGAAATCCCACAATGAGCAAGACTCACTCTCTTGCTTTCTCTTTTCCTTTTCCAACAATAGTACAGAAAACACTATCGTTAAACAAATTGCTTAATGGTGTTACTTTATAAAATGATATATAAATCCATAACTTTCCAATATTAACAATAACTGTAAATAAAATTTCTTATGAAAGCGCTTTTCATATACTCAACTTAAAAACTCAATATAGAGTTTTAAAAATAAACACTTTAACAATAACAATAAAAATTTCTTACTTAAAATTCAATAGTTGCCTTGTATTAAAATGATAAAATAACATCAATGCAATTTCAAGAAAACATCAATTCAAGAAACTTGTCAATATCCAATTGAGTCTCAACAATCTAGATAGACTCAATTTGAAGGGTCATTAGTATCTAATGTGTATATCTAGACAAAGTTATCTCAACCTCAAACTATGATATGAACATCAACAGAAGAGGGAACAATCTCAACATCAATTAAGAGGGAGCAATCTCAACCTCAATAGAGAGAGAATAATATCAATCACAATATCAACTTCAATAATGAAGTGAGACTATAAATCATTTCATTCATATAAGCATTTCAAAATCTTATTGGGCAACTTTTGATTTCAAAAACACTTTTAAAAACATTCAATTACAATCACCTCTTATGCTACAAATAACAATTGGCCAACACATTTCTTCTTCATATAAACAACTTTCAATATAACTTTAAAATTATTAAAATCATAAGCGAGAAAATATAATTCTTTCTTTTCAAAATCCATAAAACTTTCATTCCAATATTTCTCTTTTTACTCATAAATCATTTTATGAAATCAAAATGTGAAATCAAATATATTTTGATTTTTAACCAAGTGAAAAAAATAATATTGCACTAACTTGAACTAGAAGGTTCCCTCAGCCTTACTTTTCTAGCAATTGCCCTCTCCTATATTCCTTTTCTCTCAAAAGTTATAACATGAAATTAATATTTACATTAACTTCATATTACATACACATAAACTACCATAGAAATGCAAATTAAGAATTAAAATGTAGTATTCATACTTTATTCTTTAAACGTTCATGTAATGCAAAATTTCAGCAATTGAGTAGCTTTCATTCCATTGACTATATCTTGACTTACACATTTTATTTTTCCCTAAAATTTTGCAGTATGTTTCCAATATCTTAGGCTAATGCCCCATAAAATTTCATAATTTTTAAAGATCATTTGCGCAGTCAAATGGTCTAATTACAAAAGCAGAATTTCAGTCTTTTTGATACTGAGTAGTCTACATTCCTTTATTAATATCTCCATTTTCTTAAACCCATTTCTCCTAAAATTTTTACAAAAACTTCCTCACATCTCAAGTTATTCCCAGATAAAATTTCATGAATTATGGAGTCCATTTTCCTAGTCAAATAGGTCAATTACAAAAGCTAAACTGCAAGCAGATTCTCATTGAGCAACTTGTATCCATTTAATTAGAATCTCAATTCTTCTCATCCATTTCATTAACCTTTTTACCACGACCTTCCCAACATTCAACATAATTTTTTAAAAAATAAAATAATTTTTGGAGTTCATTTATTAATTTAAATAATTCAATATTTGAAACTGAATTTTAAGACAACTCAATTGTGATAGACTTAAGAAATTCTTTACCTTCTTAAGCATTTTCAACTTACTCTCAACACTAATTCACGCATAACAACTCTTTTAAAAATTAAATAACATAATTACCTTTCATATATCAAAAGACCTAATCCATAGATTATCAATCAAACTACTAAAATCATCCAAGTTAGTTGATTATGTGAACTTCACCTCAAATTCATGCTTAACCACCTTTAATTACTTTAAAAACACTTATAATTTCATTATCTCCACTAAGTCAGCAACAATAGACAAATACCTCATAACATAGTCCATGGAAATAAAATATAAAACATGGAAAAGAAAAAGGAGGTAGAGATAGCAAAACTTTCCCTAAAAAACACTTCAAAATTCTTTGAATTTTCACTTCCTTTGCTAGATTAACAATCGAGAAGAAGAAGAAGAATGAAGATAAAGATGGTGGCTGCATTGATGATTGATGAAAGAAATAAATAAAGAAAATATATTTTTTCTAGATGATTGGTTCGATTCGAATCGATTCGATCTAACTCAGTGGTCTGCTCTAATTTTTCATTGATTTATAGGTTTTTCAATTGATTTGATAACAACAAAATATTCTCCTTTCAATATGATTTCCCTCGTAATCATATATTCATTTTTAGATGCAAGTACATATCAATGTTTACTAATATCAATAATTATTAATTATTGATAATAAATTGTAACTTTCAACAAAATTTTCTTGATTCCTTTAGCATTTCAAATTGATTTGCAATCACTATAATTACAATTTGATTAATATTAATATTTCCGATATATAGTATTTCTTATTTTTTAAAATTTTTCTTTGATTCGAATAATCAAATTAAAAAAAAAAATCAGAATAACGAAAATTACAAAATTGAGGATGTTACAATCTATCTATTCAAATGGTAATAAATATTAAATATCATCGACCAACTCACACATTCCAACATCTACATTCCATCCATCAGACGATCAATCAAGGCAAATCCCATCCTCCTATACATAAACAACATCAACAATAAACAATTCTCCTTTATTACTTTTTACTTAAAAAATTCATTCTAAAACCTCAAACTCTATATTTGCCAAATTCATGCCTGAGAAAAGATTAAGTACATAATTCAATATATTATTAAAACCTTTAACTAGCCATCACATCTTTGTTCCCATCAAAATAGACACTAATAACTTGCAGTCTTACCCAATAGTAGATTGCGCCGAAAATCAGAATTTCTGTTTAAAACAATCGATAACTACATCTATTCTCCAAAGCGGTTACTTCCACTAGCTCGATCGGAAGTGAAGCGGAAAGTGGCCGAAGAAGAGATGGTGATAATGATGAGGTCTAATCGGCTAGTCCTTGGCTAGTCTCGTCGGAGAAGCAGAGGGGAGCATTGAAGGAGGCTGTCGATCAAAATGACATCGCAACTCACCTGCTACATAATTCAAAATATATAGAGAGAGAGACCGGAGATGGAGGAAGAGTCGCCGAAAATATCAAAAGAAAGGAGGAGGGCTGGTGTCGCCGGGAATGAAAGAGAGAGGACTGAGGTGGAGTTGCTCCGATCAAAAACAACACGCAGCTTCACCTCTAACTGTTACTCTCGCCAGAAATCAAAGTGGAGAAGGAGAGACGACGCTGAAGCGGTGGCGATATGGAGGAGGTCCGGACAGTCGAACCTAGTCTCAAGCGATCGAAAAAATCAAAGGGAAAGAGGAAACGGGACTGTTGCTGGAAATCGGGGAGAGAAGAGAAGGGAAATGGGGTACCAATAGTAAATTTGCAGTGCTCTAGGGCTTTGGTTCGATTTAAATCTGATTTGGCCCAAATCATAGATTTTCGATGGATTTTTCACTGGGTTTAATTCTGTTTTGAGGTTTAGTTTAGCACTATAAAAGTGTATTTATATTAAGTTTTGTTAAATAAATTCACAAGGTATTATTTATTTATTTTAAATATAATAATATTTATAACATCATTGGTTAAAATTAATATTTAAATTTTTAAATGAAAAATTTTTTAAAATAATTTTTCGGGTTGTTTCAAATATAAATTATTCAATAATAATAAAATATTAATATATTAATTATAACTTTTAATATCTTTAAGTTTCCAACCATTTATAATATTATTTGTAAGTTATTTTATGATATTCAAAATAGAATAGCTCCCCAGACATATACTACGTAATCTTAGAAAGATAGAATATCACTAGTTAAACATAATATTAAGTTATGAGTCTAACTCCCAAGGGATCAACCACTATGCTAATAGAGTAAGGCGAAGAACTATTGTTCATTGGAGTGCTTACATGTGGAGGTTCTTCCCATCATTGAAGTGAGAGTGTGGGATTGAACCCTTCGAATAATAAAGATAAAAAAATAGTTTCATTGGAAAAACCAACACACATCATATTGACTTTCTCTTGCCTTACTTCTAAGGATAGATAAAAAGGTTGGAGAGAGCTACTTTCTAAAATTCCCTCCTTTCCAAAGCGGCGCAAGGCGGCCCCCTAGAACAAAATCGACCCTTTCCTCCTTTAATGAAAGACACTTGCCTCATTTCACATTCATTTGTGGGTCAAGACTTGAGGGCCTTTTTTTCTCAACAGGTGATTTCAAGAATCAACCAACTGAAAAATCCATTGCCCAGGTGACTCACAACCTCCCTCTTGCCCAGATGGGATGTAGTCGTTGTCTTTTTCTCTTCTTTTCTTTATAAGGGGCATATAGAGTCCAGGGGCCTTTCAACCAAAAGGGATTGGATCCAATTCTCTCTTTCTAGGCTTCTGCCAATAGACTTGTGATGTTATAAGGTAAAGTGAAGGCAAGTCTCCATTTGGTACCTTTTTCATGACAAATAGAATAGGACTTTTCCTAGCTGTAGCTAGAGAATAGGCAGTTGTTTTGCTCATTTATCCCATTACACATTCTCATTTCCCAACTCATCCGGATCAAACATGGGTTTTTAACTCTTAGACTTTAACCCACTTTGATCTCAGAATCCAGGCATCATTTGCTATTTTTTATGTTTTTTCTCTTCTGGAATTTATAGACTAACACCACTGGAGTGAATCAAGTCTCATTCCAAGGTAAATGAAGCCTATAATCACTAGAAAATCGAAGACAAAAATGGAAGAGCAGCACTCTGCTGCATTTCTGGGTGTCTTAATGGAGGCGCCCAGCCACCCCACAAAGGCATGCACCTTGGTCGTGGGTCTAGGCACCTTCCTTGGAGGCTGAGCACCTTCATGCCTAGAAATGCAGTAGATTGTTGCAAAACTCAGTTTTTACATGTTTCTCTTGTAAAAACTTAGTTTCTTAGAGTTATAAGACTACAAATGAATTGAAAATCAAAAGAAAATAAAGTTTAGACTGTCAGTTGCCTTGTTTCAAAGAAAAATCATTGATTTGCTTGAAGTTGATGAAGAAAACCTCAAGAACACTTTATCTTTGAAAATGATCCAAGTTTGCGTATGATTTCATTTCTGAAAGTGTTTCTAATCCCAAAACACATTGACTATGTGTTGATAACACTCTCTCATTCACAAACTAATAAAGATCCTAAGATTGTCAAAAAAATTAATTTTAGAATGTGTTTTTGATATGATTTTTGCATTCAATTTTGTTGTTTTTTTTGTTTTTGTAACAGTCTATTTTTCAGTGTCGGTAATAGTGATTTATCGGTCTTTGAATAGTACCATCGGTCCGGGATTTAGTATTATTTCGATCCGAAAAAATTACTATGCATGTCTATTATTTTATTTAATATTTTTGGAACATATTTGCATGATTTAGGTGGGTAAAAAATATTTCATGAATATTTTTGTAGAATTTAAGTATTTAATAAATAGTGTTTTCTAGTGTAGTATATTAAGGAAAACTTGAGGAATTATTTTTATGGAGTTAATTTAATAAATTGGTGGAATTAAATAATAATTGGAGGAGAATTATTTGTGAATATTTAGAGTCCTTGGATGAGAATACTAGAGACTTAATCCTAGCTATTCATTTGACATAAAATTAAGTAGCCAAGTTTGACTTTGCTACTTAAAATCAACACTTATCCAACACTATTCCATCTTCTTCTTTCTCTCCTCTTCAACGCCATTTTCTCTCCCTTTTTCACCATTTTCTTTCAAATTCTCTACTACCAAATTACACCAAATCAACCAAATGAAACCTTAGATTATTAATTAAAACTTAAGAACTAAGCTAAAGGAGTGAGAATTGGAGACTAACATTAAGACTTTTGGAGAATCTCTACAAAACAAGTAAGTTGTGAAATTTGATTTTGAGAATTAATAAGTGAAATTCATAGCTTAGGCATGTAGTTGATGCTTTAAATCATGCTCCATCTCTTTCTTTGTTATTTTCTTGATTTTACTATTGATTTTTGCTACTTTGAAGAGGTTGGAGAACCATCCTCTAAAGGGAAGGAAAATGCTAAGGAATAAAGCTTTCTAAGCTTATTCAAGCTTAATTTAAAGGTTAGTGTAATAATATCTTCATTTCCATTTCATTTTCTTTAAGTTTTCAATTTTTAGGGTTTGAATGAATTTCGAAGTTTTTGTGATTTTGTTGGGGATTTGGTTATTTGGTTGCATTTATATGATTTTCCATGAAATCTAAGCATGATAGAATGCTAGAATGCGAAGAGGAACATCTCTCTCCCCTTAATACAAGAGTCGCTGGACCTCCTTAGGAGGAAAGGCTTGAGTTTTTGTTTCATGCTTTTGTTTTCTTGTGATTTTAATGTGTTCTTGAATGGCTTCTCTTTAAGTAAATGTGGTTATTTTGAAAATAAATCATTTTCCCCTTTCATTAGTAAGAGAGGCTGAACCTTGATTGGTGAAAGGCCTTGAGTTTTCTTTGATTTTATTGCTTGATTTGGACTTTAATGAGTTAATTGATAAGTAAATTAAAGGTGGTTTAAGCCTCCACTTTGTATTTAATGTTTAAGAATTTTTCAAGACTTAAAGAAAGCTTAAAATGTTTAAACATGAGTTTCTAAGTCTAATTGTGTTTAAGTAAAGGCTTTAATGCTTTAACTAAGTATTATTAGCTTGGAATGTGGCATTTTGTGGTAGGGAAACTCCTTTAACTTTGTTGACCCAAAGACGTCGAACCACACTAGGGTGGTAAGGCATGCTTTTGTTTTTCTAAATGGTGATTTTTAAGTATATATATATATATATATATATATGTGTGTGTGTGTGTGTGTGTGTGTATTATAAAAGTATGATTTTTGTTTGGAATTTTGATGAATGTTTACAAGTTGTAAGTAAAGAAATTTTGAAATAATAAGTATTAAGTTATGAGCTGTTTTGCTAAGGAATCTTGCATATGAAATAAGATTATTTGTAAAGAAATGGTTTTATTTTAGGCTCAAGTATGCGTGGTCGAAATATGGTAAGATGAGATTTATTCTGGTTATGAGCATGCTCGGCTTTAATGCCTCTCTGTTATATTATGAGCTATGATCATATGCTAGGCTTTGGATGCCTTTCTGAATAAGCGGATGCGCTTATTATTCAGTGGTGCTGTCATAGGTCAATTATTGGGCGGCGCTTCCACAGGCTACATCTGATGGCGCTTTCACAGGCTACATCTGTTGAAGCTTTCATAGGCCAATTATTTCAATTATCCAGTGGCGATAGGCCAATTATTTCAATTATCCGGTGGTGCTTTCACAGGCCAAACTTGTATCTATGTAATTGAATTTGATTATATTTCTCTCAGTATGTGTATGAGCCCTCAACTAAGAATAAATTATGTTCTATTATAAAGGAAAATGGAAATATATGGTATTTATAGAATTTTTCTTATATTTGTTAACCTATAAATTTATTTTTAAGAATGAATTTATTTATGATTTTTAGAATATTTAGTTTGACTTCTACACTTTTGGTATTTTTATGTTTGGTCTAAGTATTTTAAATTATATTATAAATTTGTCGCTTAGGCAACCTCATTTATGGTATTATTAAGTTATTTAGCACCACCGGGTTTTTTACTTAGCCCGTTGATTTTTATCATGCGCATGTTAAGAGTGGTGGATGCTATACGAAGACTGAAGGCATAAAATCAGAGAAGGAAAATCTATCTTGGGTAGGACATGTATAGGTTGTATTATGGTATGTATAAAAATAATATAAGAGATTGAAGATGTATATATTAAGTTTGTAAATTAATGAAGTATGTATTTAATTAAGAAATATCATTTTTATATAAATTCTAAGAGTATGATTATTGGTAATTGATTTTGAAAATGGATGACATTATAATGTTATACTACCTAAGATTATTTTATGTGGATATTTAGAAGTGCTGCGTAACTATTGTGTTGATTTGGAGGATTATGTTTGGAAGTGCTTTGTTTTTCATTTGTTTGGCAAGTTTCATTTTTAAGGAAACTCTTACGGATTTTTCATAGGAATTTCCTTAAGCTTTATTTTATTTTCAAAAAAATATTACTTGCCTCCTTATGAAAACTTAGCCACTTCTAAACATGATTTAGAATTATTAAGTAAGATAAGACGGTGCTCCGGCACTGAATGTGTCGCTCGTTGTCGGGTCCTTAAGGATTTGGCGGTGGGTGTTATAGTTTTTGTTGTTGGTTTTCTATCAAAATTGCAATTGCTCACCAAACAAAATGCCAACCCCTAACCCTAGAGTTAAAGATGAATTTATAGGCAAATGAGTGTTTTGGCACTATTCACTACCCATGTGGCATGTGGGGCCCACATGACGATCCGATTTTTGATTTTTCACAAAATTGATTCATATGACGGTATGTGCGTCGATATAAGTCATGAAAATTTATTTTGTGTGCACTCGGAATGCATTTTCGGACCCTGTTTCGACACAAATCCTAAAAATGTGAAAATGATCCTATGGATCTGATTTCTTACCTTAGGATTACTAGTTCAAGAATCAAATCAATCGGATATTCTAAACTCATTCTATCATGAGAAATGTCATCACCACTGATGGATCCCTTAAGGATCACTAATAGGCCCCACAAATGGACCCCACTAGGGCCATTGTGGCCTCACCACCGAACCGACTTGATTTTTATAAAATTGGTCAAGGTGATATATAGAGTGTCGTAGGACATAGAGGTACATCTTGGGCGAACCTAAGATGCGCTTGTGGGTCCCATTTTGCCAAAAATGTGAAAAAGGTGTTAAGGGTTGCACTTCCTAGACTCGGATTATTGCTTCGGGATCAAGTTCTTCTAGTGCTTCATCCTCTTCCTTAGTAGTACAAATTATCATCATTGAGTCTATTTTTAGGGCAAGAATTAAACTTCTATAGTTTGCTCCCATTTTGACAATATTTTGCTTTTCAAGCAAGATTTTATCAAAGTGTAAAGTAGAGGCGTAAGTAGTAATCATACTTACCTGGTTTGCGTTCTTCGAATAACTTATGTGATTGTAGTGTGCCAACTTTGGTGGTGATTTGATGATGGTACTCTTCTTCTGGAAGTTGTCTTTTCAGATGATGGAAAACAGAATGAGGTATGCTTTACAGACAGCTACAGGGGTGCGTCACGCTGGACAACTTCAACGGATGAATTGGTGCGATGCTGCGACCGACCAAATTTTTGAAATGCTCCACTAAGGGAGGTGCGTCACACTGGACGACTTGACTTGAAAATCCTCGCTGCATCAAATGTGCCACGCTTGACGATTTATTGAGAAACGTCACTACATGAGGTGCATCACGCTAGACAACTTGATTGAAAATCCCTACTGCGTGAGGTGCATCACGCTGGACGACTTGATTAAAAATCCTTGATGTGCGAGGTGCATCATGCTAGATGACTTGACTAAATATCCTTATTGCACAAGGTGCATCATGCTGGATGACCTAACTAAAAATCCTCATTGCGTAAGGCACGTCACGCTGGACGACTTGACTGAAAATTCTCGCTGCACAAGGCATGTCACATTGGATGACTTGACTGAAAAACCTCGCTGGATGACTTGACTGAAAATCCTCATTGCATAAGGCGCATTGTAACACCCATCGCCCAATCCCGGAGGACCAGATGACGAATGCCACATTCGGTGCTGGAGCACCGTCTTATCTTACTAATGATCCAAATGATATATTAGAAGTGGTTAAATTTTCATAAGGAGGCAAGTAATTAAAGAAAAAAATAAAAAAATAAAAGTTTTAGGGAAATTCCTATGGAAAATTCACAAGATTTTCCCCTAAAAATCAACTTGCCACACAAAGAAAACAAATACACTTTCAATATTTTCTCTTCCAAACCCCAATGCACCAAATCACATCAATAGATCATGCAACACTTCTATATAATCACATCAATCATCTTAGACTCTATCTTAACATAATATCATCAATTCAAAGAAGCAATTGCTAATGATCATTCACTTTAAATTCACATGAAGATAAAACATTTAATTAAATCCCAAATCTCATTAATTTACAACTCAATATTTACAACCTCAAACTTTATACAATATTTCTATACATGCCATAATTTACATCTCAATACATGTCCTACAAAAAAATAAGCTTCTTCTCTGATACTACACCTTTGAACTTCAAGTAGCACCAACGCTCACAACTTTTGCGTGATGAAAATCAACATGCTGGAAGACTCAGTGGTGGTAAATAAAGTACTTAAACATATTTCATATAAAATGCTTAAAATAAATCATAAAAGTTCCATTATATTAAAATACTTAAAATATAAGTTATATGAGAACTTAACCATAAGTTAACAAAATCATTAATATATATAAGTGTTCATCCTTAAAAATAAATTCAAGATTCGACAAATGTAAGAAAGATTCCATATTTACAATATATTTCCTTTTCTTTTAAAATAGAACCGAACCATTCTTAATTAATGCTCATACATATTATGGAAGAAATAAAACAAGATTTAGTTACGTAAATGTCTAATTAGAATGTGGTTTGTAGAAGCACCACCAGAATATGGCCTGTGAAAGCGCCACCAGAATGTGGTCTGTGAAAGCGCCACCAGAATGTAAGCGTGTCCGCCTACAAGAATGGCATCCAAAGCCTAGCATATGATCATAGCTTATCACATAATAGAATGGCATCAAAGCCAAGCATGCTCAATAACTGGAATAACTTCATCTTAGTACATTTCAACCATACATACTTGAGCCAAAACAAGTCATTTCCTTTACAAATAGTCTTATTTCTTATAAGTAGTTCCTTAGTAAAATACCTCTTAACTTAGTACTTATTATTTCAAAATTCCTTAACCTACAACTTGTATGTACTCATCAAATCTTTCTTATGTTCCAAATCAAAATCATGTCTCTTAAATACACACATATACCTAACTTTAAATACTTAGAAATCAATGTTTAAAAAGACAAAACACATGCCTCACCACCTTAGGGTGGTTTGGCCTCTTTAGTTCTATAAATGGGGAAAATGTTTCCTTCTACCAAATGCCATATTTTAATCCAAAAACACTTAATCAAATCATTAAAACCCTAACTTAAAAACACTTAGTCTTAAAACCCATTTTTTTTAAACATTCAAGCTTTCTTTAAGTTTTGGAAAAATGCTTAAACATTAGAATACCAAGTAATGGTTTAAAGCATCATTAAATTACTTGAAAACAAACTCATTAAAATTAAAAGAACACACAAGCATAAAGCAAAAATCCATGCCCTTCCTCTTAAGGAGGTTCAGCCAAGTGAAGGGGAAAGAGAAGGGAATGTTCCTCTTCTCATTCAAGCATTTCGTTAAGCTTAAAACACATAGGAAATAATGTAAAAATAATCAAATAATCAATTCCCCAACACAATTCACAAATTCATCAAAAATCATTCAAAACCTTAAAATTGAAAACTAGTAGAAAATGAAAGGGGAATGAAAATACTAGTGCATTAACCTCTTAAACATGCTTAAAGAAGCTTCCAAAAACTCAATCCTTGGCTTTCTCCTTTCCTTTTAGAGAGGGTTCAACAACCTCTTCAAAGTAGGAAAAATGCACATTAAAATCAAAATTAACAAAAGAAATGGATGGAGCATGATTTAATGCATCAATTACAAGTCCTAACCATGAATTCTACCCATTAATTCTCAAAACTTAAAATTCACAACTTACTTGCTTCAATGGTAACTTCAAATTCCAAGCTTAAAGACTCCAAATTCCTACTCTTTATACGTAATTCTCAAGGGTTAATCACTAAATTTTGATTTAATTTGGTAGTTTAATGGTAGTTTAGAGGTAAGAAATTGAAGAAAATGGATGAGGAGAAGAAGAAGAAAATGGCATGGAGAAGAAAAGAGGAAGAGGAAAGAGAAGGTGTTGATGAGTAGTAAACTTTCAGGTGGAAAAGTCAAATTTTGCTTCTTAACTTTATGCCAAATGAATGGCCATGATCAAGTCTCTAGTATTGTCATCCAATGGCTCTAAATATTTCTCAAATAATTCTCCTCTAATTATCATTTAACTCCACCAATTAATTAAATTAATTCCAAAAAAACAATTCCTCAATTATTCCTTAACATATTACACTAAAAATTATTATTCATTAAATGCCTTAATTCTCCAAAAATATTCATGAAATATTTTCTACTCACCTAAATCATGCAAACAATGCTCTGAAAGTATTAAATACAATATTAGACATATGTGGTAATTTTTTTTCGGACCGAAGTAATACCAAGTCCCGAACCGATGGTACTATTTACAGACCGATAAATCACTATTACCGACACTGAGAAAGACTCTGAAAAATGAACTGTTACATGCGTCACACTAGACGACTTGACTGAAAATCCTCACTATGTGAGATGTTTAGAAGAAACAAAACATGCCTTACCACCATGGAGGGGGTTCGGCCTCTTCAAGTCATAAGAAGGGAAGGAGATTTCCTTCCATTAAATACCATTTTTCAAGTTAAGATTATTTGTTTAGAGCATCAAAACCTTTACCTAAACACATTTAACCTTAAAATTTCATTTTTACACATTTAAAGCTTCTTTAAGTTTTGGCCATAATCTTAAACATTAAAATACATAAAAATGGTTTTAACCACCATTAATTTACTTGCTAACAAGCTCATTTAAGTCCAAAACAAGCTTAAAAATTCAAGAACACATAGTGCCCTTCATCCTCATACATTCGCCCAAGCATAAGTGAAGGGGAAGGAGGTGTTTCGCTTCCCTTTCAAGCATTCTATCATGCTTAGGAAATGTAGAAAATCATGTAGAAATAATTAATTAAGCAATTTCCTAACAAAATCACAAAGAACTCATAATTTACTCAAAACCTAAAAATTTACAACTTGGAGAAAATGAATGGGGAAGTGTAATATTATGGTACTAACCTCTTAAATGAGCTTGAATAAGCTTAGAGAACATTAATCCTTAGCCTTCTCTTTGCCTTTGGTGGAGGGTTCACCAATCTCTTCAAAGTAGGAAAAGATAACATTAAATTCAAAAATTAACACTAGAAAAGAAAGGAGCATAGCTTAATGCATTAATTTCATGGCTAATCCTAGAGTTTTACTTAATAAATTACAAAACCCAAAAATTACAACTCACCGCCTTTAATGGCAACTTCTAATCCAAAGCATAGGAACCCTAAATTCAAGCTTCTACTACTTATTTCTTAAGGATTAATCTCATTTCTATGGTTTAATTGGTTTTTTGGTGGTGATTTGTGGAAAGAAAATGAAAGAAATGGAGGAGGAAAATGAAGATGAAGATGGCGTGGAAGAAGAAGATGGGAGGAGAGAGAAAGTGTTGGTGACTTAAGTAGCAAAGCTAAACTTTACTTCTCATTTTATGCTAAATCAATGGCCAAGATCAAGTCTTAGGTAATCTCATCCAATAGCCCTAAATATTCCTCAAATAATTCATTTCTAAATATTACTTAACTCCACAAATTAATTAAATTAACTTCTCAAAAATAATTCAGCATTTATTCCTTAATATACCACAATAAAAATAATATTCGTTAGTTGCCACAATTCTCCAAATATGTTCATGAAATATTTTCTACCCATTTAAATCATGCAAACATGCTCCAAAAATATTAAATAAAATATCAGACACATGTAGTAATTTTTTCAGACTGAAATAATATCAAGTCTTGAACCGATGGTACTATTCACAGACCAATAATCACTATTTATGACACCAAAAAATCAGACTGTTACACCTTAAATGATATACAATGATCATAGCTATATACATGATTATATGAAATTAGGGAGATGAAGTGATATGATTATGGTACAACGTGGTCAAGTGAGCAGGAAAATTTATTTCCTTAAGATTGTCTACTTATTGTTATTTGAGATAATGGTTGAACCCTTAGATGTTATTACTTAAGGAAAAATGTAGTGATCATTATTATATGTGAGATTATATGAGTCTGGAGAAACAAATGGTTCTCTTTAAGGAAATTTAGATAATTATACTGTAAGAATATTGTACCATGATGTGTTAGAAAGGTTGATGAATCATAAAAAGTATGCAAGGATGAACTATTAGATTGGCGAGTTAGAAATCATTTGTTATGATAGTATTTTGTATAAATGAAGAGGAATGTAATTTAATATGATTTGAATTCGAGGACGTCAAATGTGATGTAATTGAAGTATGATATCAGTATAGGAACTTTGGAATGGAAATCGTATGAATGGTGATAATGTGGTTATTATAATTTCAAGGATAAATGCTATTATAAAGAAACGAAAAAGTGCAATATATTTTACTCAAGTGAAAATTTTATGGTACAAATGATATATATTGTGTGATTGTTTATTTGGAGACCAAGTGAATTCTGTAAATAAGAAATAATAAATGATTTGTGAAGTAAACAAATTTAATTTTCAGGAATTAGTTGAGAAGCATGTGAATATTGAAAATAAATTAAAGTGATATGATTATAAGAAATATAATTTATTATTTTGGAGTGAAAAATAAATCATGTGGATTTTATTATGCCAATCATTGGAGTAGCATGAAATTGACACATTATAGTTAATTATAGAATAGGTAAGGAAAATTAATTCCTTTAAAATTTTACTGTTTTTGATGTTTGAGCGTGTGAATTACTGAATAACCCAAAGTTTAAATTGCTTGATGTTAAATTGTGATTATTTAGTCTATGAATGATCTGGACAAGTAATAAGAGATGTGATTAAGATAATATGTTAGAATAAGAAACGTTTAATTTCTATGAAAGATATTATTGGGATGCTTGAAGTATTTATTGAAACCTCTAGGTCTTTTATAAGAGAGATTGTAACGATATGAATAAATGTGGGTTGGAAGAGTATTCAGAAATGTAAAGTTGCAAGAGGTTGTCTTGAGATTATTTTGTTATATTGCTATGGAAATAATTTTTAAATTAAAATGATTAAGAGAACTTAAGTGATTATTGATAAAAAGAAATCATTAGATGTAATATTCAAATGATATGCTTATAGACATCCATATGAGAAATCAAGGAATAAGAGAATATCATATGCGACAGCAGCACTCTCAACTATTTATATCAAGTGAAATTCAAGGATGAGTTTCTTTTAAGGGGGGAGAACTGTAATAGACTATTTTTCAGTATTTTTTTCAGTGTCGGTAATAGTGATTTACCGGTCTGTGAATAGTACTATTGGTCCGGGACATGGTATTATTTTGGCCCAGAAAATTACTACATGTGTCTAATACGTTATTGAATATTTTTGGACCATATTTGCGTAATTTAGGTGGGTAGGGACTATTTCATGAATAGTTTTGGAGAATTGCGGCAACTAATGAAAATTATTTTTAGTGTGGTATATTAAGGAATAATTGAGGAATTATTTTTGAGGAGTTAATTTAATTAATTTGTGGAGTTAAATAGTATTTGGAAGAGAGTTATTTGAAGAATATTTAGAGCCATTAGATTAGAATACCTTGACTTCATCAAAGCCATACACTTGTCACTTTGTTGACTTGGTCAACTAAGCTTATCAACACATCTTCTCTTCTTCTCTTCTTCTTCTCCAACACTACATCTCTTTCTTCTTTCTCTTCCTCCATTTTCTTTCATTTTTCTACTTCAAAATCTCACCAAGTCACTTAGTTTAAGCCTTAAAATAGCAAGTAAACACCAAGACTCAAGCTTAGAAGTAAGAGTTTGAAGTTTTAAGTTGAGGAATTTGAGTTCCTACCAAGAACAAGTAAATAGTGATATTTAATTCTAAGAATTTAATTAGGAAATTCATAACATTTGCATGTTAGATTATGCTTTAAATCATGCTCCTTTATTTTCCTTTGTCAAATTTTGATTTTAATGGGAATTTTTCCTACTTGAAGAGGTGGGCGAACCCTCTCACAAAGGGAAGGAAAAAGCTTAAGAGAAGAGCTTTATAAGCTCCTTCAAGCTTCATTATAAGGTTAGTGCAATAATATTCTCATTCCCCTTTCATTTTCTTAAGTTTTCAATTATAGGTTTTTGAAGGAATTTTGAGAACTTTGTATGTTTTGGTTAAATTGATGAGTTTTGATGTTAGAGGTGTACTTAGGTAGGACTGGAAGTCATTTTTGATCCTTTTATAATTTCCATCCATTTCTGACTTCTCCATGAAGGTTGTAGCTCTATTTCTCAACTTTCCAAAACATACTCTTATGTTAAATTCCAACACTTTTATCTCAACTTATGATTTAAATACGAAAACAGGTTCTATTATGGTTTCTCACTTGTAAATCCGAATTGATTGTTCCTTTTGGACACAAAAATGGCAAGATAATATCTTGTGTTCTTCATAAAAGTTGTATTTCTACTTCTTAGCTTTCTAAATCATCCTCTTGTATCTAATTTGAATACCTATAGCTCAACTTATGATTTTGTACCAAAACTGGTTGTGCTGAATCGTGTTTGGATTATTGGTCTATGTTCTTGGGTTTCTTTCACCCTCTTAAAAAATTATTTGGACTATGGTCCTTTCATGAAATTTATGGAATTTTATCTTATCTTTCCAATGAATTAAGTTTCACTCAATTTGAAATCCTATAACTTCAGTTATACCCTGAGAACACAATAAAGGTCAGATTTATGAAAATGCTGAAAATTTCTTGATTTAAGTACTTTTATACTATATTAAGTATATATATATATAAATATTTTGAATATGTCTAATTGAACATATTAAGTATGAATAAAAAGGAGAATGTGATAATTTTAGTAAGTTTTAAGTTAAGTGATT
>CANUEP010132039.1:0-29841 GCA_947857235.1 Jatropha podagrica | reverse complement strand
TATTTAGAGACATTACTTTGATGCAAATATAAAACTCATAATTATAATCACATTATAATTTATTTTTCAAAGCAATATTGTCTTACGGACTTTATCTTTTACCAAGATTCAATCGATAGAATATAAAAGATAAATAAATGCCTTTTATTAATAATCAAATATTTATTACATGAAATATTATAACTCAAAATATAACCAATCAAATTGGCTATAGGGCATATAATTAACAATAAGACCCTTTGTCATGCCAACTTTCACCAACATGTTTCACTAACATGCTATTTTGATCGTATAAAATGGAAGTTAGTCACATGACATGATGCATGTATGCATGAATGCATGTTTATGAAGTAACACACGACAAGATGATCACACAACACAATATCATGAAATGCGACTGATGTCGTATTCTGCCATTATTTGGTTGCTATTGTTCAAAATATAAATTGAAGAAAGACTTTCAAGAATTTATAAGAATCAAAGTAGAAGTTTATTCTATAGCCAAATATTTGGAATGTTACTTTTCTCTTTATTCAAATAGTATTGATGTTTTTTTTTTTTTAACAAACCCAACACATTTGAAGTAAGGGTCTTCATATATCGACGCTTGAACTGGAGGAGCTTCACCTTGGTCCGTTTTTATTCAAGCATTTCTCTTCAATCTTTCTATCATCAACACTTTGAAAAACTGAACCAAGGCATGACAGAATACCCCTATATGGCTACAAGAAAATAAGTTAAGTGATGTATGAATGCAACACAACACAAGTATAACAAGTGTATACAAACAAAGGGGACGAGAGCAAGAAAATGCATGACCTCCACCTTTATAGCTCCCAGAAACGATTCATGGTCTAGTCTTTTTTTTTTCCTAGGACACATATTGGTCTGGTCTATAAACCAACATAGGGTTTTGGTACCGATATTATCTCACATTTATTTAATGATGTAGAAAACAAATATTATTATGGTATGTCCTAAGAATAAAGAACTATGATCCACTACACAAGCTTACACTGGGTATGCAAATTCCTGGGTTCTATAAGTGAGAGTTGGTTGTTTCCTCTCATTTACTTTGGGTCTAAGTAAAAAGTAGTAACGGATTGTGCCAACTCTTTTGATATGCCAAAATGATACTTGATTTATGGGTGGTGCATATTGATGGCGGATCTCAACAGTCGAATGGAGTAAAGAGATCACATCCCAATATCACCGAAAGGTTTTAGGTAGAATGAAGATTAAGAAGAGAATAAATGCATGAATGACATTTTATAATTGCATCAAAATAAACTCAATTAAAATTAACAACACAATTAATAAATGTAAATATTCGGACAATTATTAGAGTTAACTCTCTAAGATTCTCTAGCAGAGTCGCCAGGCTGAGGACGACATTGCTTTCGCACGCATCTCATGGTTTTCTCAAGAGTTTCTCGAGTAAACTGAATCAAACGGGCTTGGTTCATTTCAATTCATAAAATTATTTTACCCAATCCCATTTTAATCCTCAGAGAAATATTTTCTTACTTTTGTAAGGTTTTGAAAATGTTTAGAGTCGCTACTCTATTTTATTAAATCAGGAAAAAATATCTCAGATTAATTAATTATTTGAAACTAATTAACCAGAGTGAGTTCGGGATTTGGGTTTGGAAATGGAAAGGTGTTAGGCACTTATTCCGCCTAGTCTAAACTGGCCTCCTAATTGTCTGAATATTCATATTCATTAATCACGGTATTAATTCCAAATTGAGATGTAAAAATTTTTTTATGCAATTTTTGAAAACAATGTCAATCATACATATTATCACAATTAAATCAGCCATCCAACATAAAAATAAACAACAATAAAGAATGGAGGGAGGAGAAAAGAACTACAATTCTTCCTATTAAAATAAAATCTGCCCATTTATCCCATTACATATTCTTATTTCTTATTTAATTAATACAAATCAACATTAATAAAATTACTTTACACCAAATAAGATTATAGCTAATCTATTACAAATCAATTGAAATGAGAATTCTTTTGAATTCTCAACAAATTACATAAATAATATTACAAACTTCATTTAATAATATATTACAAACTATATGAATAAACTACACTAAACTCAGAAATTAAAGCAAATATATTCGATAAATATTACACATTCAAACACTCAGACAACATGATTAATGCAAGGATTAATTAAAAATTATCAAAATACAAATGTTAGTTCAATAATAAAATAAACTACTCAAAATAAAAAATATATAATAAAATGGAAGAATATAAATTTATGTTAGAAATGTTAGAGATGTTATATGAACAACATATAATATATATTATAGAACAATAATTAAATGTGCATAAATAAAAGCTTGTAAAAATAAAAATATAACTATTTTAATATTGTTCGAAGCTCATGATCACAATCTTCATCTTGTTAGATGAAAAATTCACAAATCATTGCAAGAGACAAGATTAAAATCATCAATGTACTCATCCGAGATCAAACATGAATTTTCGACCCTTAGACTTTAACCCACTTTGATCTTAGAATCTAGGCATGATTTGATATTCTTTTTTGAGTTGTTTTTCTTCTGAAACTTATAGCCTAACACCACTAGAAGTGAATCACGTCTCATTCTAAGGTAAATAAAACCTATAATCATTAGAAGATCGAAGACAGAAGAGGATGACAATAATTTGGAGCATTTTTGGGCACCTTAAAAGGAGGTTGCCTAGCCTTCCCGTGAAGGTGTATCCTTGGTCGTGGGGCTACGCGCCTTCCTTAAGGCTGAGCGCCTTTGTTGCTCAAAATTATAGCAGACTGTTGTAAAACTCAGTTTTCACGTGTTTCTCCTGTAAAACTTAGTTTCTTAGAATTACAAGACATAAACTGAAAATAAAAAGAAAATGAAGTTTAGACTCTCAGTTACCTTGTTTTGAAGAAAATCCTTGGATTTGCTTGAAGTTGGTGAAAAACACCCCAAGAACAATTGATCTTTGAAGATGATCCGAAATTGTGCATTTAATTTGCTTCGAGAAGTGTTTGTGATCCCAGAACACACTGACTATGTGTTGATAACACTCTCTCACTCAGAAATTGACTTAAAACATTCAAGGTTTTTATAGAAAATAGAGTTTTTGATGTGTTTTTTGTTTGATTTTGAGTTTGATTGTGTTTTTAGTGTTCTCTCTCTTAACCTCACAACTACTAACCAAAATCGCTAACCCCTTAAACCTGGAATTAGAGATGTATTTATAGGCAAGTGGGTGATTCTAGCACTATTCACTACCTAATGTGGCATGTGGGCTCTATAAATGAGTTGATTTTTTAATTTTTTATGAAATTAATTCAAATGGCACGTACATCGATGTAAGGCGTGAAAATGTATCTCTTGTACACCTGAAACTTGTTTCTGGACCCTATTTTGGAACGAACCCCGAAAACATGAAAATGATCCAATGGATCCAGTTCTTACACTAGGATTACTAGTTGAATAATTGAATCAATCGGATGTTTCAAACTCATTTTACCACGAGAAATGTCATCACCACTGATGGGCTCTTTAAATACCACTAGTGGGCCCCACTAGGGTCACTATGGGCCTCACCAACCAACCAACCTAATTTTTATGAAATTGATCCGAGTGAAGCACAAAGTATTGTAGGACACCAGGGCACGTCTTGGGTGAATCTAAAATACATCCCATTTTGCCAAAAAAAGTGAAAAAGTACTGTCCAATTCTAGTCTTATTTGATCTGTAATAGTCATAAAAATATATTCTTACATTTAATTACTTATATCTTAATTCTAATAACCTCAACATACATTTATATTTTTATTTGTGAAATAAATCTCAACAAGCTAGGAATGATATATTCCTTCTTATATATTGTCCAATTCTAGTCTTTTAATTCAAACCAAAATACTCCACCAATTCCACCATTTAATCCACAACATATATTTAGTCAATTCTGTCAAAAATCCATTTTATATTTTACATTTAATCCTCAATTTAATTTATTTAGTAACCTAAATTACTTTTAATTTAATAAATTCCCTACCTAAATTAATACTCATCAATCAATGTTCCCTTCAACTAACTCCTATGTTCCTAATCAAAATTATTTTTAATTCCACCATATTATTCTCTATAATTCATTTTATCTTATTCAAACCGTAATAATTCAATCAACCCCTAATATAATCTTAATTAATTAGAATCTATTAATTTTAATCCCTTATTAATTTAAATCAACTTAATAAATTTATTCAGCTATAATTCACAAGTCTTAACCTTTAATTCACTTCTACAAAATACACTTATACATATACAATATTCGTTTCGAGTAATAATTTGTTCAAATCCACTAATAATCCATTAACATTAATTTTAATATACTTAAACCTTAACAATAAACCCATTAATAATATTTGTAAATCTTAATAATAAAATTCATCCTCAACATAATTTAATCTAATTAATTAAATCCTTGCAGTATTGAATATAAAATCTTGCAATAACTTTATTTTTAGTCCGGTCAATAATTAATCCTTAAACAACTTATTTCAATTAATACCAATAACTAATTTACCTTCAACCAATTTAAATCCTTTAATTAAATCAACCGCCGTATAAATAAATACTAGTCATATCAAAATTAATAAATCAACTAACCATACAAAAATAATAAAATCAACAACAAAATACTAAAATTTAACCAATTGATTTTTGGGAATTAATTTTCAGTACACCTAATCACAAAACACAGTCCATAATTATAGATCGGAGACGATCAGAGCTTGGATCGCAATTGTAGGTGGCTGAGATCGCATAGATCGAGGCTGAGATCGAGAGAAACGACGACTGGTGGCTGTGGCTGAGGAATCGAGCGGTGATGGTTGGCGCAGTTAAGGCTCGCTGGGTTTTAGTGGAGGGAGCGAGCAGCAGCTAGTGGCGACGTAAAGTTTCTGCGGTTGCAGGGAGTGGATCGCGCAGAGGAGTTGCTAGAGCTAGAGGCATTGCGCGAGGAGAGATGAGAAGTTGAGGCGGTGGCTGGAGGCAGCGGTGCAACGCTGCTGCAGTGGTCGTGGCAGTGCAAGAGGGACAATGAGATCGAGAGAGAAAGAAAGTGCAAGAAAAAGAAAGAGACAGTGACAGAGACAGAGACAGTGACTGCTTGAGAGAGGGAGAGAAGTGGCACAACAATGGGGAGGGAAGAGGAAAATAATGACAAGTAATAGGGTTTCTAGAAGCCACTAGGTCATTTCAGTATGATTCGAACCAATTTGGCCCGATTTAACAAATTAATTTGATTTTTCAATCGATTTTTGGTAAACCAAATGGGTTTAAGGGGTCTAATTACATATCACATGGGGTAATTTTATTGGTTAAAATTTTATAATTAAATTTTAAATGAAAATTTTTTAAAATTAAAATTTTCGGTTATTTTAATTCTCCTCTCTTTATAATAATTCGTCCTCAAATTTAAAAATAACAAGATAGGATAATATATCAAACAAATAATATACAAAATATAAAGGGAAGATCGTAATCAATGAAACAAAAATAAGTCAATTTTAATTACCAACAAGATATAATCTTTTACTCAAAATGAAAAAGGTAAGGATATCTCTCATACATTTTAACCGCTAATTTTCACGTGCACTCATCGATAGAATGATTTCTCCATAACACTTTAATCGTAGGAATCTCTCTTTCCTCCCACTCATGATCTCTCCTTGCGCCCCTCTCACTACGCCACCAAGACCACCATAGTAGCACCACCACCTCGCCCCTCTCACTACGCCACCAAGACCACCATAGTAGCACCACCACCTCGCGTCGGCCACAAGTAGCTCCTCATGCTGCATCCTTCCTTCCTTGTCGCATGCTTGATCCCAATAAGCTTGACAGCTCATGTTTGCTCCTCTGCGATTGGAGCCTTCGCGCTACATCGACAGCCACTAGCCAATACAAACTTAAGGGATTTAATTAGTTGGATAGTAAAGGTTGAGAATTGATTTTATTAAGGTGGTGAATATTAGAATGAATGACTAATTAGTAATTTGTGCAATTAAGTTATTTTTTAGAAACAAATAGTGTATATATATGTATACACAACAAATTAGGCTTAAGTACTAAAATACTGGATTCTAGTTAAATGAAATGTATTAGTCGATTTAGATTAATAAGGGATTAAAATTAATAAATTTTAGTTAATTAGAATTAATTAGTGGATTTAGTTAATTAGGATCAATTAGGGAATGAGTTGATTATTAAGGTTTGAATAAAATAAAAATAAGTGGTAGTAAATGAGTTGGTGGAACTAAATTGAATTGGGGTTAGACTAATTATAGGATAATTAGTTAATTAAATTATAGGAGCGGTGAATATTAGTTTAGGTAGAAAGTATTTAATTAATAAAAGCAGCTTAGGTTATTAAACAAATTTGATTAAGAAATTTGATGATAATTATTATAAGATAAATATAAATATATTTTTGGTAGGATTGATTAATTATATGTTGTGGATTAAATGATGAAATTATTGGTGTATTTGATTTGAATTAAAGGATTAAAGTTGGACATTAAATAGGAAGGAAATACATTATTAAGGAATTATAGTTGGTTAAATCATAAATAGAAATATGAATATATTTTTAAGTTTATTAGAATCAAGGAATTTAGTGATTAAATATAAAGATATATTTTTGTAATTATTAAGGATCAATTAAGGTAAATAATTAAATAGTTATTGAGTGTTTGGAGACTGTAAATAATTAAGTGAAAAGAAAAATTTATTGGTGGAAGAATAATATTTATCTGAAATTAGAATATTATTTATTGAATTATAATGATGGTAAATTTAGGTTATTTTGAAGGTTATTATAGAATAATTGAAATTATTGATATTTAGTAAGTGGTTAGCGGAGAGTCTAGTTTAATTATGACAGTTAGGTTAGGATATAATTTATTAGATTAATATTCTAATTCATTGTTTTTATTTTAGTCATGTGTCTGATATAATTCTTTTACTCATATTCTTAAATTATTAGATCGCCCGAGTTTATTCACTGCTTTTTTAAACCAGAATTAAAATTAGAATTTGGATATTCTACTATCACGGTGAGTAATAATAAATAGTGCGCGATATGCAATTTCATATTATCGTAATTTTATTGATATATTATTTATATTATTTAATTATTGTATAATTATATTTTATAATTGCATATTAATTATCGATATGATATTTTGCAATTGGATGAGTTGTTTGATTAATTGTGCTGTGATATGGATTGCCTTGTTTGTGTGGAATTGGGATGACGTCAGTCACCGTAGGTTTCTCAAGATGGTCTTTGATACTGTCGGCCATATATGGAGAGATTGGCGCCTTCGTGTGCATCTGATGGTATATGGATATGATATGGATAACCACAGGGTGGCCTCCTATTGATATGGAAAGAAATGAGAAAATAAAAAAAAAAAAAAAAACAATAAGAGGGTTGGTCAAGTGAGGATTAGATTGACCAGTCATGTATGCGGATTGGCTCCCTGATGCACACCTATGAGAGGTAGGCCATGTGGGAGGACAACTCATAGTGGGTTTAGGTGACACCGTAGACTAATTTCCACGTGGTTCGTTATTTGAAGATGAAATATTTGTGGATGTTGATATTGTGACAAATGTATTATTGGCTGAGTGATCATTTTAGAAATTTTAATTGCATTTCGCGTGATTGTTTGTTCATGCATTATTTATTATTATTTATTGAGTTGCAAAACTCACTCCTCCTCTTACCCAATATTTCAGAAAGTATGAGTTCTCTCCAGGATGATTAAAGCTTTATAATCTTCTCCGAAGGGCTACAAAAGTATATTTCTAAATTTATACATTTAATTAATTAATTTACTAGTACTTTAGGAGTTTCTCTGATTTTGAATATTATTGGACCCCGTTGTTATAAGGATGTGTGTATTTTAATGGTAAATTATTATGGAGGGCTATTATGTAAAATTATGATTATTTTGCATATTTATCTGGACACGTGTGTGATCAATAGCTCGTATTATAATTGAGATATATGTTTAATGGGCCTGAACTATATAAGAATTGAGTTGCTTATTATTGGGGTGAGATTATAGGGTTACTGGATCTATGCATATAAATGAATATGGGCTCACTATTCTTAGATGATAGATAGACATGTACGGATTTTATGGCTTAGGCTTACTATGAGCCTTGAGAGCCTTAATCTTACTAAGGTCCTAGTACTGATTCAGCCCATGATTTCAGGTTGTGAAAAAGTTGGTGTCAGAGCATTGCATCATATTTCTATATGTAACTGCGGTGGAGTTATCTTTGTCATGTCTTGATACAGTTTTCTTTGCCTCTTGAATTTCAGCGTGGTCGTCTTCAGAGTCTTATAATTAGTACTACATTAAGGGGTAAAACTCTACGATAATAGTAGGATAGAATTTGTTATGTTTTTATGATATATTTTATACTTTGAACTTCAGTATGATAAACACTAGGCGGAGAGCACTTGATGATATGAAGCAAAATGCTCGAGATGAGGCTTATTCGGGGCATTCGGCCCCAGCCAGACCCCATAGGGGTAGAATCGCTAAGAATGTGGATAACCAAGAGGATAGAATACAGAAAAATCGAAATGAGAATAATGTGGCTGTAAATCCTCCAAAAGTGGACACCATGATGACTGGATTTCAACAGGCTATTACCGCAATGAATAATTTGTTGATACAGTAGCGCCAATTCTTCCAGTCTCATGCACCATAAATATAGTAGTAGTCGATACCTCCCCTATACCCAATCCGGCAGCACAGCCAGTCCGGCTCCACCTCTAGCTAGTTTGAGAGCAACAGTAACAATCTCTATGATAGAAACCAAGGATGCTAATTCATTTTTTACTAGAATCAGAGAATTTTGTCTAGAGTTGTGCTGCGACAATGAGAGGTCAATAACTTTTGCAGGCCTTAGGATGGAAGGCATAGCTAAAATATGATCAGAGACTACGTTCAGCCTTCCATCACCAATATGAATTGGCTACAATTTACTAATCTTTTCATGAATTAGCTTATACCGAAGGGTACCACGAGAGTTAAAATTAGAGAATTTAAGTCCTTGGTTCAGGGTGATATGACTGTCGACGAGTATGCTACTAAGTTTATTAAATTAAGCAGATATGCACTAAGAGCTATACCAGACGAGGGCACTAAGATTTATAGATTCATCCCTGGATTAGATACGACACATGCTACCTTGTTTCAACAAAAGGAGCAAGATTTTAGTGTCGTTATTGGTTCTAACAAGCAAATGGAAACCAAATACATTTCAGATGGGGTATTTTCAGGCAGAAGAGGTAATAGGAGTACAATATTATTTGGGAATTCTAATGTATCGGCAATGAGTGGATCTTTTACTATAGGCACGCAATCTTCAGGTTAACAGTTCCATGGAAGAGGATATCTTGGTAAGAATACAGATAAAAAGAAGTTCTGGTCGAGGAGTACATCTATTGGTAGTGTTAGTGGTGGATTTAGTTCTAGCTTTAGTAGCAGCAGATCTAGTGGGCAATGTGTCACAGATGTGGTAAATTTCATAAAGGAGGGTGTAACTTTGATGCTAGTACTTGCTTCAGATGCCATCATACTGGGCACTACGCTAGAAATTGCCCACTTCTTCGGTTGCGACCCATGCCACGTCAGTCTTCTATGGGTAGTGTGTCTAGACCTCCTACCATGCCTTCTTCATTAGGCTCCAAATTTAGAGGCCAGCCAGGTCGTGGTTCTTTCGATAGAGGTAAAGGTTAGAATTCAGAGCAAGTACCATAGTAATTTTCAGGATTATAACCACGACTCTTCCACTTGATTCAAAGGGATGCTTAGGCATCCAATGCCATGATGATAGGTATTCTTACTATGCTCATTTCATATATGATCAGTATAAATCTCATATCATATTCAATCCACTGATGAATCTATAAATCTTAGTGCCCTCGTCTGATATGGATCCCGGTGCATATCTTTCCAATTCAATAAACTTAGTAGCATACTCGTCGATAGTCATATCACCCTAAACCAAAGACTTAAGCTCTCTCATTTTAGCTCTCTTGGTACCCTCTAGTATAAATCAATTCATTAAAAAGATCAGAAAACTGTTGCCAATTCATCTTGGTGATAAAAGGCTGAACGTAGTTTCTAAACCATATCTCAGCTATTCCATCCTACAGCTTGTAAAAGTTATTGATCTCTTACCATTGCAGCTCAACTCTAGACAAAATTCACTGATTTGGTAAAAAATGGATTAAGATCCCCGGTTCCTATGAATTTAGGTGGCTTATACTAAATGAACATATCATAGAGATTGTCACTAACTGTTGTCAGAATAACTGGAGGTGGAGCCGGCTGAACTTACTGTGCTGCTAGATCAGGTATGAGAGGAGTATCGACTGCTGCTATTCTTATGGTGCATGAGCCTGGAAGAACTGCTACTACTATATCAACAAATCATTCATTGTAGTAATAGCCTACTAAAGTCTAGTTATCACGATGTTCACTTCCAAAGGATTTACAGCCACATTATCCTCATTTTGATTTTCCTGTATTCTATCATCTTGGTCATCTACATTCCTAACAAGTCTACCTCTACGACGTTTGGCTGGGGCCGAATGCCTAAAAGAAGCCTCATCTAGAGCATCTTGCTCCATATCATCAAGTGTTCTCTGCCTAATGTTTCCCATACTAAAATTCAAAGTATAAAATAGATCATAAAAAACATAATAAGTTCTATCCTACTATTATCGTAGAATTCTACCCCTTATGTAGTACTAGCAATAAGACTCTAAAGACGGTCAAGCTGAAATTTAAGAGGCAAAGAAAACTATATCAAGACATGATAGAAATAACTCTGCGATTACATATAGAAATATAACGCTATGCTCTGACACCAACTCAGTGAATAATAATAAATAATATATGAACAAGCAATCATGCAAAATGCAACTAAAATTTCTAAAATGATCACTCAGCTAGTCATGCATATGTCACAATATCAACATCCACAAATATTTCATCTTCGAATAATCAATCATATGAAAATTAGTCTGTGGCATCACAAAATCCCCCTATGAGTTGTGGATGCACACGAGGGTGCTGATCTCCTCATACATAGCCGACAAGTATCAAAGACCGCTCTCACA
Organism: Jatropha podagrica; assembly: GCA_947857235.1. Lineage (NCBI taxonomy): Eukaryota > Viridiplantae > Streptophyta > Magnoliopsida > Malpighiales > Euphorbiaceae > Jatropha > Jatropha podagrica. Next base: position 18,626 of record CANUEP010132039.1, on the reverse strand, counting down.
AACTTATGGTGACTCACGTCATCTCAATTTCACACAAACAAGACAATCCATATCACAACATAATTAATCAAACAATATCATATCAATAATTAATATGCAGTTATAAAATGTAATTATACCATAATTAAATAATGACATAATATAATTTGATATAAAAATATATATAATAATATCTCAATAATAATATATCAATAAAATTATGATGATAATAAAATCATGATTTAAAAATACATATAATGCATTATTTCTTATTACTCATAGTGATAGTAGAATATTAATCTAATAAATTATATCCTAAAGTAACTGTCATAATTAAACTAAACTCTACACTAACCACTTGCTAAATATAAATAATTTCAATTATCCTATAGTAATCTTCAAAATAACCTAAATTTATCATTATTATAATTCAATCAATAATATTCTAATTTGAGATAAATATTATTCCTCCACCAATAAATGTTCTCTTTTACTTAATTTATTTACAGTGTTCAAGCACTCAATAACTATTTAATTATTTACCTTAATTGATTGACAGCGATTTTTCGCAGGTGTATGAAATTGCAACAAGTAATGAAAAGTGAGCAGAGTATCGTCCTATGAAAATTGTATAGCAAGTAACGAAATTATCTTAATCTACTATTATTTAAATGATAATAAACAGAATAATTGTATAAGTAAAAATAAAATCAAAATAATAAAAAAAATTCAAACAAGAATAATTGTTGAAAAAAATCAAGGTTTAAAAGCTACTAGAGATTTGACTTCACTTAATTCTATCCAATTTACTTTATTAGTTTGCTAATCAATTTTAATTATTCAAGTAGGAAAAACAACTCTAAGGTTACTAACAAGTTCTCTCAATGTATTATTAGCTATTTTAACCCCGTATATTTACCTATCTCCCAATAGTGCAATCAAACATAAATTAAGTCATTAAGTTTTATGATTTGTTTAAGAATTCATAACCTAAGATTGTTAAATTATAAAAACCCTCATGAGTCAAATCATATAGCTTCCGCATCAAATTATTATTCCCATATAATTTATTACTTTTTTCTTATAAAAAATCCTTCTTCCAGTAGTAATTAATAAAATAAATCAATCAAAGGGAGAAACTCTATCTGGAAGTATTAAATTCAATAATAAATTATATCTTGAACAAAGAAAACAAATCTAATATCATAAATTGGAGTAGAGTTAAGCTACATCAAATCTCTAGTATGAGAGTTTAGTTCGACATAGTAATTAAATAAAACTCAGTTAAATTTGAAAATAATTTCATAATCAATATGAATTAATGAAAATAAAAAAACAAGATTAAGGGTTTAGAGATAAAAACTAGTCAAAAATAGCGTAAACGGCTCCATTGATTTTTTACTCAACTTAAATGCTTGAAGTCTTTAAAAAGAAAAAAAAAACTAAGAAAAGATTGAACAAAGATCTAAGATCTGAGATTGATTATAGGATCCTCTGGTGACCTCTCTTTATATAGACTTCGTAGGGTATTTTCGAATCCGAACAGGAAAATAGCTAGCCTAATTAGGAGAAAAATAATCTAAGTAGGAAATTGATTTTGAGTCGGATTTGTTTCTAATTAGGAGTCTTCTTCTAATAGATTGGACTTGAGCAATGCTAAGGTGGGCTCTTTATTATTCTTATGCAGATCCATGCACAGGCTACGCAAGGCCTTTAAATCTACATGAGCTAAATAGTGAAATTTGGCCCACATCAATTTTCAGTCCAACCTTCTTAGGATGCGAATTTGACTATTTTCCTATTAAAAATCCTTCAAATCGAGCTTATCAAGAATCAAGAAAACTAAATTAAAAACATAAATAAATTTAAATAAAAGCTAATCAAGTTAAATAAAAATAAAAAAAAATTCAATAAAAATTAAGTTAAAAATATTATGAAAATATGACCTATCATTGATCCTTAATAATCACAAAAATATATTTTTTATATTTAATCACTTATTTCCTTATTCTAATAACCTTAAAAATATATTCATATTTCTATTTGTGAATCAACCAACTATAATTCCTTAATAATGTATTTCCTTCCTATTTAATGTCTAACTTTAATCCTTTAATTCAAATCAAATACATGAATAATTTCACCATTTAATCCACAACATATAATTAATCAATCCTATTAGAAATATATGACCTTAAAATAATTACCATAAAATTTTTTAATTAAATTTATTTAATAACCTCAACTGCTTTTATTAATTAAATTCTTTCTATAAGTAATATTCACCACTTCTATAATTTAATTAACTAATGGTCATAAAATTATTCTAACTCCAATTTAATTTAGTTCCACAAACTCATTTACTACCACTTATTTTTATTTTATTCAAACCTTAATAATCAACTCATTCCCTAATTAATCCTAATTAACTAAAGTCCACTAATTTAATCCTAATTAACTAAAATCTATTAATTTTAATGTCTTATTAATCTAAATAACTTAATACATTTCATTTAACTAAAATCCAGTATTTTAGTACTTAAGCATAATCTGCCGTATGTATATATACATATATATATATATATATATATATATATATATATATAGTATTTGTTTCTAAAAAAAGTAGTTAATTGCACAAATTACTAATTAATCATTTATTCTAATATTCACCGCTTAATAAAATTAATTCTCAACCTTTATAATCCAACTAATTAAATCCCTTAAATTTTATTATAAAATTCTGCCATTAATTTATTTTCAATCCATAATTAATCCAATCCTCAATAAAATTTAATACTAACCGCAATCAATCCATCAATAATTAAAATCCTCAATCTATTTTTTTTATTAAACTCAAAATTAATTAAAATTCTATAATTAATCTTTCTATACTATGTAAAAAAGTGGGAATAATGGGATTTTCAATTTTGACCTTAGAACAATTTTTAATATACTAAAATAGCGTTAGTGATAGCCAATTAAATGTTATGTTAGTGATGGCCAATTAAATTTAATTTTAAAAATTATCCTTAATAAATAATTTTTTAGGAGTTTCTTTTTGTCATTGAAAGGAACTCAAAATCTTAATCCCAATCACTTCAAAATATTCTCCAATGAACATCAACGTTCTCCCGAATATCAAATTCTTCAAAATTAAAAGTTTTATTCTTCAACCAAACTTTACATAGCTTTTTCTATCTAAAAGTTATCCTTAACTTAGCTAGAATATACTGTATTTTGAGTTTGATTTAAACTCAAACTTTATAAAAAAGAAGTATATGTAGGTTAACGTGCAGTTTTTATTTTTTCCTATTACGACGTAATTTGTACTGTATTTGGATTTTTTTTTTTTTCAGAAGAAATATTTTTACTTTGTGTATTTCATATTTGTAGAAGGAAAAAATCCATTTGACTTTTTCATTCCACAACTTTTTTTAAGGTACGTTTCATCTTTTAAGTTTATAGTTGCAAAATTTAAAGCTCTTATTGAGTATGATTTTTAGAAATTGACATTAAATTGAAAAGACGTAATATTAGAATTACATGTGTTGCCAATAAAATAATAGTGTATATAGATCGCCTTATTTCCTTGGTTAGTTCTTTAATTTTTAGAGTTTTGATTCAATACAATATTTGATTTTTTTTATTTCATAGCCCCTTATATTTTTACCTTTTAAGTTTACAATCCCAAGTTACAGTTAAAAGGAGAGGCATTTGGAATATTTTAAACTAAAAATATTACATTTGGTTTTAATATATCATCTGTCCGTACTTCATTTTGTTTCAAATAATTTAATATATAATATAGAACATAAACTATATTTTGTCTATTATCCAATGATTTTTTCAAATTTATTATCATTACTTGTTGTGTTTTTCTCAATTATGTATTGAAACATAATATATATTACCAAATTTGGTAGAAAACACAACAATATGTGTTGATAATCTTTAAGTGTCAAAATATGAATGGAGTATGAGAGTATTAGTGCTTAGGATTGGACCTATACAATCAACTCAAAATGGAGATCTATAAAAGATTATATTATATTAATTGATATTCAGGTAAAATATTATGTAATTTAAATAAATTTAATATTTTATTTATTTTAATATTTCTAATACTTTTTTGTAAGGCACTCAACTCAAATTCAAGCAATCATGTTCAAAGAAGCTCTAGACAAATTTAAAGAACATTTTCAAAGAAAAAACACCTACATAATAAGCAATGGTGCGGTGAAAAAAATTAATAATCAATATGACAATGTTCATAATTTTTAGTACTGTAGAGGATGCTATGAAAAAAATTCCAAAAGAAATTGTAACATATAATTTTTTAAACTAGGATACCGTAAAAAAGTATGCTGAAAAATGTACTTAAAAAAAAAAGTTGAATCCTCTAAAGAAGTACGCTAAAGAAAAAAATTTATTAGGTTTGTTCTTTCTTTAAATTAATTTTTTTAAAAATCCTACAACATCTATTATATATATATATATATATATATATATATATATATATACACACACCAAGGAGGAGGAAGGATCGAAAGGGATAGAAAATAGAGAAGAAAATTAATATTAAAGAGATATATAAGAGAACTAATTATAAAAAATAACTAACGGCAAGAATAGAAAAGTAATTAAAAATAAACTAATTAAAGAAATAAGAGAAAATTAAATAAACAACATAAATAAAAGAACATAAAATAAATAACATAAATATAAAGGACTAGATAACTGGATATCAAATCAAAGGACCAGATAATTGAAAGATAAACACTAAATAAAATTAGTAACACGAACTGGGCAAGAACCAGTTTCATGAACAACTAGTGTAATAAAGAAAATAGAGAAATAATAACTTAAGTAAATAAAACCAGTAACAAGAACTAGGCAAGGACTAGTTTCATGAACAACTGGTATAGAAAATTAAGAAAATAAACATAAATAACAAAAGGAAGAACAAGTTAGAACTAAATAAACATAAATGATAAAGGAAGAATTAAGTAAGCATAAGTGATAAAGGAAGAATACGTTAGGACTAAATAAACATAAAATAGAAGATGAAAAAGAACACTTACATAAATTACTTGAGAAATTTAGTACAAAGTTCAAGCTTGATTACAACTTCTAATAATTACAAAATTCTACTGTTACAAGTACTAGTGTATGATAATAATATCTAAGAGAAGGTAGGAGAGGGTTATGGTAGAAGGAGAAGGATAAGAAGGAAGGATGAGAGGGATGGAGAGAAGGTTGTAGAGGGAGATGTGTTTGAAAGGTAGTAGTAGCTAGAAGTGTAGGAGAGTATTGATGAGAGAGGGAGGAGATAGGTGTGTGTTGGTCTTGGAAAGAAACAATTGTGTTTTGGGAGAGAGGGGTGAGTTGCCTTTTATAGGAAAAATTTTGGGCAAGGTTCCTATTTGGGTATGGATTTTTACTATTTAGGTAAGTGTAATGAGTGGAGAACATGTGGGACCCATCCACTTATGAGTGGAAGTGGATATTGTGGGAAACATGTGGGTCCTGCTCACTTATGAGAGAGGAGGATATTTATAGTGAGGATTTTTCCTTCTATCTTCTACTTAAACTGTCTGATTTCTTGCACTGGTAATATTCTTCTAGTTGAACTGTCTTCTGAGTCTGCTACTTGAAAAACTTGTAAAAATCTCTTTTTTTATTTTTTATTTTTTTATTGATACCAAAGTATACTAAAACATTTTTCGTTGCTACCTCTTGTGATACCTTTCTTGTACTCTTCTTCATACTCGATTATGTATAATTGAATTAGGTCCGTGAAATATGAATTAGACCAAAAGGGTATTTTCATAGGTATCTGTATCTATATGGTACCATAGATCTTGCAGTAAGGATCTTCAGCAATTAATTTTATTGGTCTGGCAAAATAAGAATCATGCCAATCGAAATTCCTTGCAAAGACCCTTGATCGTCAATGCTTTATATGTTCTCAAAGAGAATTATTATGACAAGGCCATGGAAGATAATCTGCCTTTGGACTGGGGTATCCATCTTTTGCTGTTATTAACATTTTGTGTTGAGCTGGATAATTGAGTCCATTAATCCATTTAGGAGCTTTTGCATCAATCATGACTTGGACATATTTTCCAAAATTGAAACTCTCTTCGACTTTGCAATTTTCTTCCAAAGCTATTGGCTTGATCTGATTTTGTAAAAACAAGTTGGTGAAGGTATCCATAATCTAATAGCGTGTGAGGCGTTATTAGGATTTCATCAATTTCTTTATTCCCAATTGCGATTGGTTTGAAAATAGAGGTCGAGATAAACCCTACAAATGCTATAAGTCAGGTGGCATCTGCAGTCTTTTCTTGCAAAAGGGGGGAATTGACAATCGAAATTAGTCTTTGGGCAAGTTCTGTGTTTTTCACCATAATGGGTTTCCTATGTCCAAGATGATCCTAGAATGAAAACCTTATGTATAGCACAATCTTGGAGAATGTATTCCTGCTTTTGCATGGAGCTTTCATCGATCTTTCTGCAGATTTCATTCTTAATATTTGAAGGGAATTTTTCCAAGTAAACTTAACTGAAAAAGAATACTCTTGCTTTTCTTTTTTCTAGTTCTTCATCAGTCAAATTTTTTGGAGAAGTTCCTTTTGTTAACAGGCAGAAAGATTCTCTCAAATATTTCTCTTTAGCCAATGGGGCTAAAGGTGCACTCAATTTTTCTTCCCTAACTAGTGGATTTAAGTGCTGTCTTTTCTCATTTACCAGTAGGGTGGAGAGAATCTTGATTTTCTTCTTGAGATTTTGATTCTCTTCATGAATCTGTTGACAAAGAGATGTTAAATTTTTTATCATTATATTGCAATTCTTGTAATATTTTGGTTGGTTAGAATTTTATATCTGGCTACTTGTACGTTTTCCTTTGTTAGATTGTTTAGGGACAATCTGAGCTTTGGAATTCTGGCTAAAATAGTATGATAATGCATTGAAACTAGCTAATGTTCTATTACAGTCCCCTTGTGCATTTCAGATGTTGTCTAGAATGCATTATTGGGTATCATCTATCTGGCTACCAGGAAGAACTTTAAATGATAAATTTATTTCTTATGGAAAAACTGGCAAAGTGACCGAACCAAATTTTTTTGTTCTTCTATCCATCCTGAAAAATAAAAAGAAAAGGTTAGTAAACAAAACTGAAATAAAACTAAACGCGAATAGAATGGGCTTTCAAAAGATCTAAATTTTGCAATTTTGCATTTTCTACAAATGGAAAAATGAGCCTAGTGTTACTGACAATGGAAGAAATTAAGGTATAATCAACTTGATAGGGAGTGACAATGTTAATAAATGGAATTTCTAAGATGACACTATATGAAATGTCTTCAGCAATAAGAAATGTGGTTTTTATGTGAACACTATTATTGAGGACAGAGGCTTCAGATTTATGCTTGATTTTTAGAGCAGCATTATTTGTAGTTCTAAGGCCATCACTTGTGGTTTCAAGAAAGTTTAGTAGAACTATTCCTATTTTAATGCAATTGAGATCTGCTCTAGTATCAAAGAGTGCAATAGTGTCAATCTGAAAATTATCTTGAAAACTCAATGTTATTTTGATCAAATATTTCTGCGAAGTTTTTTGTTTCAAAATGCAAATGAAGTCTTCAGGAAGGTTTTGAGGTTCCTGCAACAATGGGTTTTGTTCAGAATTCTAGTTGGGGAAAGCAGGATGACTCAATAGAAGAAATTAAAAGGCTTTTGAATCTTTTTTCTACTTAATTTTAATCTACATGAGTTTCTGCTTAATCGTTTGGATCTCTTCTTGCAATCCTGATAGTAAAAGATTGCTTAGTTTGGATTGACTCCCTCTTGTCAAAATTTTAGTGAGATCATAATGGCAAGATTTAACAGAAGATGTGGGTGGAGGAGGTTGTTCAAGAGATTGTTGGAGTTTAATGAGGTATTCTCTCTGAATTTCAGGATACTGTATATGGTTGATGATATCAAGGACAAATTTTTTGTCTTTAGTGAGAACATTTATCCTTTTCTCTAGTTCAGATTCTGAAGAAGATGATGAGGACAAGGCAACAAGCTTATCAACTTGGAGGGCTTCTTCATCTTCAAAGGATTCTGAATTTGAGGAATCAAGAAGGAGACATTGGATTTTTCCCAAAATATTTTCTTCAAGATGAAGCTCATTTAACCTTTTTGAGACTCTACAATATTTGGCTGTGTCCCTTTTTCCCACATTTGTAACATGTAACATCTTTGAAATCAGATTTTTTGTGGGGGTTTTGATTTGGAGAATTTTTTGAAGGAAAGGAGGAGAAGGAAGATGGTCTAGCTTTTCTATGATGCTTCTTTGAGTTTCTATAATCTTCGGGCTCCTTTTTTCTATTTTTACAATCATAACACATTTTTTGAGGAGGTTTTGTGGAGATATCAAACTGTTGACAGAATGAACGAAGTTCAGCTCTTGTTCTGTGCAATTCTCTTTTGAGCTGCTTTTTTAATTTTAGATCTTGGCAAATTTTGAGACCTTCATTTTGAGTGTAACTTATCAACTGGCCATATGTGAGTTTTCCATAAGGAATCTATTTACCATAATCCATTTGGATCCTGTTTTTGAATTTTTCTCTTAAGAGAGGGGGAAGACCTGCATGAAATTTTTCTTTCGAAAATGGCCGGTTAGAATCTTCCCTGAGCATGATTCTTGTAAGGAAGGTATCTTTATACCAAGTAAAATCACTAAGTTTTTTGCATCTCAAATTTGAAAGTAATTTAGTATTTTTGTCATTAACATGTGAAGTATCTCCTACAAAATGTAAAGAAATAGAAAAAATGAGAGTGGCCACAACATTTTGAATTGGTTGGCAGAAAATAAAGAGGGATAGAAAATAGAGATAGAGAAGGGATATAAAAAAGAGTGGAAAATTAGTATTAAAGAGATAGAGAAGAGAACTAATTACAGAAAATAACTAAAGGCAAGTAGAGAAAAGTAACTGAATATAAACTAATTAAAGCAATAAGAGAAAATTAAATAAACAACATAAATATAAAGGACTAGATAACTGAAAAGATAAATAGTAAATTAAAGAACCAAATAACTGGATATCAAATCAAAGGACCAGATAACTAGATAGATAAACAGTAAATTCAAGGACCAGATAACTGGAAGATAACATGAAAATAAAATAAAGGACCAGATAATTGGATATCAAATCAAAGGACTAGTTAACTAGAAGATAAATAGTAAATAAAACCAGTAACACGAACTTGGCAAGGACCAGTTTCATGAACAACTGGTATAGAAAATTAAGAAGATAAACATAAATAATGATGTTACATGTTATAAATGCGGGGAAAAGGGACACATAGCCAAATATTATAGAGTCTCAAAAAGGTTAAATGAGCTTCATCTTGAAGAAAATATCTTGGGAAATTGATTCCTCAGATTCAGAATCCTTTGAAGATGAAGAAGCCCTCCAAGTTGATGAGTTTGTTGCCTTGTCCTCATCATCTTCTTCAGAATTTGAACTAGAGAAAAGGATAAACGTTCTCACTAAAGACAGAAATTTGTCCTTGATGTCATCAACCATATATAGGATCTTGAAATTCAGAGAGAGTACCTCCTTAAACTCCAACAATCTATTGAACAACCTCCTCCACCCACATCTTCCGTTAAATCTTGCCATTATGATCTCACTGAAATTTTGGCAAGAGGGAGTCAATCCAAACCAAGCAATCTTTCACTTTCAGGATTGCAAGAAGAGATCCAAATGATTAAGCAGGAACTCATGCAGATTAAAATTAAGTAGAAAAAAGATTCAGAAGCCATTCAATTTCTTCTATTGAGTCGTCCTGCTTTCCCTAACCAGAATTTTGAATGAAACCCATTGTTGCAGGAACCTCAAAACCTTCTTGAAGACTTCATTTGCATTTTGAAACAAATAACTTCGCAGAAATATTTGATCAAGATAACATTGAGTTTTCAAGATAATTTTCAGATTGACACTATTGCACTCTTTGATACTGGAGCATATCTCAATTGCATTAAAGCAGGAACAGTACCACTAAACTTTCTTAAAACCACAAGTGATGGCCTTAGAACTGCAAATAATGCTGCTATAAAAATCAAGCATAAATCTGAAGCCTCTGTCCTCAATTATGGTGTCCACATAAAAACCACATTTGTTATTGCTGAAGACATTTCATAGAGTGTCATCTTAGGAATTCCATTCATGAACATTGTCACTCCCTATCAAGTTGATCATACCTTCATTTCTTCCATTATCAGTAACACTAGGCTCATTTTTCCATTTGTAGAAAAGGCAAAATTGCAAAATTTAGATCTTTTGAAAGCCCATTCTATTCTCGTTTAGCTTTATTTCATTTTTGTTGACTAACTTTTCTTTTTATTTTTCAGGATGGATAGAAAAACAAAAAAGCTTGATTCGATCACTTTACTAGTTTTCTAGTCTTTTCTCATCTACCAGTGGGGTGGAGAGAATCTTGATTTTCTTCTTGATATTTTGATTCTCTTCATGAATCTGTTGACAAAGAGATGTGAAATTTTTTACCATTATATTGCAATTGTTGCAATATTCTGGTTAGAATTTTATATCTGGCTACTTATATGTTTTCCTCTACTAGATTGTTCAGGGACAATCTAAGCATTGGAAGTCTGGCTAAAATAATATGATAATGCATTTAAACTGGTTAATGTTCTGCTATAGTCCCCTCATGCATTCCAGATGTTGTCTAGAAAGCATTGTTGGGTATCATCTATCTGTCTACCAAGAAGAACTTTAAATTATAAATTTGTGATAACTAGTAAAATAGGCATAAAATGTTATATATTTGATTATTGTTTATGGGTGATTTTTGGCTTAAATGATGACTTTTCACTTGGTTTTCATATTTTCCATAAGAAATCCTACATTTGGCAAAAAGGAAGCTTTTGAGGCTAATTTTGTGAAGTTTTTTATAAAGCTATCAAATTGGTGCTAAGTCTTCAAAAAAAGCTTCTGGAAATCTGCAGTTAGCGTTTGGGCAAGCACAGGGAAAGACCAATGCATGAGAGAGAATAGTTACTGGAAGTATTGTAATAGCGCTTGGGCAAGTGCTATGTAGCTAGCTCGCAAGAAAGAGAAATGCTTCTGGAAGTCTTGGCATAGCGCTTGGGCAAGCGTTATGTGGTCTGCACCTGCAGCTGAGAGAAAAGCTCCTAGAAGTTTTGTAATAGCGCTTGGGCAAGCGTTGAAGAGCTGCGACCTGGATTTTTACAAATCTTGCCAAATGTGAGGAAATCTTTTCAGTGCAAGCTGGCCCAATTTTTTAGGGATTTTACAAATAATTAAATATTTTAGATTTATTTTAAAAAGATATTATTTAATTTTAGGGATTTCTTTTTCTCTTATATATTTTTTGGGATCGTAAAAGGGGATCGTCTCTTTTTCTCTAGACTTTCATTTCTACGCTTAAAATAAAATACCAAATATATTTTTATTTCTTCGAGTTCTTCACAGCCATGAGCAGCTAAGCTCAATATTTTTAGTCAAGGGTTGAATTCAAGCAGGGGTTCTTCACAATCGTGAGATCTCAATGCGATAACTATACTCTTCAAAGTTGATTGGCTTTTGTGTGTTTTTTGAGTTTATGAGAAACCCCATCTCTAGTGTTTTCTTATTATTTGTTCAATAAGGGCTCGTTGTTCAATCTATAGAAAGCATATAACTATCAATAAGGTTGAGATTCGTATTGTCTAATTGAATTGAATAAGTAGCAAATAATATAATTTGATTGCATCCAAGCCTTCGAACTATATTATGGAAACCCACAATTTGTTTTAAATGAACCATGCTTATGAGTTTGTTGAATAGGGCAGGGTCTTTCTAGTTTATACTGCTATTAGTGAATTAAATTTTATCGCTTGTTTATGATTGTTCACTAATTAGGGGTTATTTGAGTGCTTTGTCTATTTAATCTAATATTACAGAAAGACTTTTCGGAGGTTCTTGTCCAAAGATTATAACCTGTTAGTCTTTCAATTTTTAGAATTATCTTTATATCAATGATCGATTAAGAGAATTTCATGCTGTGAATCACCCTTGGCTAAAATCATTTCCTATATTGTATTTAATTATTTAATTTATCACTTTCCCTTACTTAGTTGTTATTTTCAATTGCAACTTGGTCCAAACCCCCCTTTTTATTTATTTATCTTTATAAACTGGGTTCAAATTAGAAATCAGGTTTTGTTAGTCTCTAGGGTTTGACCCTTCTTTCCCTGTCAACAATTTATCTAGATTAACAAAACCAAGAATTATTTTGTGTGGCTTCGACACCCGTCAATTTGTTCCTTTTGGGAAAACTGGCAAAGTGACCGATCGATGAAAGCTCCATGCAGAAGCAGGAATACATTCTAAACTTTCTCCAGGATCATACCTTTACATAAGGTTTTCATTCCAGGATTATCTTAGACATGGAAACCCATTATGGTGGAAAACACAGAATTCGCCCAAAGACGGATTTCGACTGTCAATTTTCCCCTTTTTCAAGAAAAGACTGCAGATGCCACTTGACTTACAGCATTTATAGGGTTTGTCTCAACATCTCTATTTTCAAACCAATCACAATTGGGAATAGAAAAATTGGTGAAATCCTAATAACACCTCACACTTTGTTAGATTATGGATATCTTCACTAACTTGTTTTTACAAAACTAGATCAAGCCAATAGCTTTGAAAGAAAATTGCGAACAATTGTTAAAGAAAGTTCTTTTACGATTCTATTTGTTGATAGAGAAGACAATTATATATATATATATATGAACTAAAGGTAAGTGTAATTGTGAAATATATAATGCAAAACTTGATAAGTAAAAAACAAGAGTAATATGCTTATCTTTTTGTGGGTCTCGTTTATATAAGGCAGAACCCAAAAGGGAGGGAGTGAATGAGGTTTTTTAAAAATTTAACTTTTAAAATACCAAATCAGAATTCCGTTACAACAAAATTACAAAGCATTTGTAAGAGCCAATTATCCAGTTTAGAACTTTCTCACAAAACTGTTGTAAGATTAGAACGACTATGTGAAAGACAGTTATTACTTTTAGAACTGATTCACAAGCCTTCTGCAAGATTAGAATATTTCTGTGAAGTAAAGTTATTATGTTTAGAACTGCTTCACAAAGCTACTACGAGATTAGAAAGACTCTATAAAGAATAGTTATTCAAATTTTATGCAAGATTAGAAAATTGACTATGATTCAGATTGGGAGTTATACTGAATATAAAAGGATAGATTAGAACTTGGTATAATCACAATATAAAAATTCAGAGTTCTAATGTTCCATAAAGATAAAGCTTATTCATGTTTAGAAATAAAACCTTAAACAACTTTGCATTTTTGAAAATATTAATAGTTGTGTAAATAAAATATAATCAAGCAAAAATTCATAAAATAAAAGAAGATAAACACAGAGATTTATAGTGGTTCGGCACTAACTCGCGTGCATCGACTCCTCAAGATGGATCTTGAGATCCTCCACTATGTTATCTCTTTTCAAGGGTAAGGCACAGACAAAAAAATTATAAGAAAATAGATTTAACACCTAAATCTAACTTTAACCCACTAGATTATACAAGTTCTAGCTAACCTCTATCCTTTTTATTTTGTAAAGAATAGAAAACTCAAATCAAGACATTAGAATCTCACACGAGGAGAAGGTCGTTTGATAACTTATTTCACCATAGCTTCTCAACTAAGCTATTGCACAAATGTATTTCATTTAAAATCTTCTATCCATAACAGATTACAACAATCTATATTGACAGAGAAAAATGAAATTATAAGCACAAGTGGAACGGAAAATAGATTTGAAAATAGAAAGTGAAACGCGAAACTGTTCTTTAGAAAGTGTTGAAACCATATTTCTTTTCACTTGTAAAATATATCTTGAAGAATAAAGATGAAAAAAAATGAAGGGGGTTGAAGAGAGAGAGCGTAGAGAGATTTTGAAGTATGAACAATGGCTCTTTCACTCCTTTCCAATGTTAGCTTTGAGAAAGAGGAGAGATTTTATAAGAAAATGATAATTCTGTTTTAATTAATGTTCGAAATAAAGCAATTAAATATTTTTGACATGGTGAGCTGAAAGAGAGTGCATGGAGTTTATTTAAAAGATTTATCAGTCTATTTTAATACACATACATGCAAGTCTTGAAGATGGATGGTTTTAGCTTTAAAATTTGTGTTACTTTAACAACAGAAACAAACAGTTGTGTTGGAAACAAAACAGTTGCATCAGAAACAGAACAGCTTTGCAGAAACTCATTTAATAGCCAACAAAAGTTTTACTCCAAAAAAAATCTATTAAGTGCGAAAACGTGAAGAACAATGATCTTGGGTAATCTACTCTTAATATTTCATTATACAAAAGCACTTAAAAATAATTTTTAAGAGAGAGAAAATAGATTTGTGCTTATAATATTATTTACTCTATATCCTACATTAATTTCCTAATACTCAATATAATGCTAACCAAAATATTTCTTCAATAAACTTCATGGTCTTCAAATAAGAATCTTGAAAGTAGGAAAATATTTTCTTCAATAATAATTTCTGCATAAAATAATTTTAGTACAGTAATAAAATATAAATTTATTTGGTTTGCATAATCATCAAAATCTTGATATAAAATTCACCTTGAGCCAACATTTTTTCATACACAGAGATTTAGAAAAATGATTAATGAATCTATTATTTTTATTGTAGAAGGTATATTCCACGCTCTATTAGAAATTGAGGGTTGAGACAATTTGTGACTTCATCCATTTTCGGAGTAAATTTTGAGTATATATTAGAGTAAAAATAATTGTACTAGGATAAGGATTGTAGGAATCCTAGTTTATTTGTTAATTAGAGTTTACTTAAAAGTATAATATCTTTTTATATTATTTATAATTTTATTATAGTGAAAATTAAGTGAAAAATAAAAACATGATAATCCCAAATTTTATAAATTATTTAAATGGATTTTCAAATATTGCAATTCTATTTAATTATAAAATATATATTGAAGAAAATTTTTTGAATAGTAATTAAGGTGTGGACAAGTTTATTTATAGGATTCTAATATGTTATTGAAAATGGCCTCAAATTTTTTATTCATATTATACATTTATGGATTTTACCTCGAACATTATCTCTAGGGAATTATAATACAAATTTAATGCTTTGCTTAAATTGATTTATATCAATCCAAAATTTCATTAAATCTATCACTCGTACAACTTTAGCTCTAGAAATAGTCAACACAGGAAAATAATTTTTTAATGATAAAAAATACTATCAAAAATTTTTTGTCAAGTTATTTACCATTAAAATACCGACTAAATTCAAATTATTAAAAATTAAAATTAATTTAAAATATTACAACAAAACTTTGAAGGTGTTTTGTAGTTAAATAGCGACAAAAAAGTTTTTCTAGCAAATATGATGGTATTTTAAATCCCAAAAATTACCGTTATTGTTTAACAAAAATTTACCCATAAATCAACGATAAAATATTTTGTCGATAAATTTTGGGATGAACAACAATTTAGGGTAAAATTGAATCATGCCAATTTCATTTCCTCCCCCTCTTCTTTGTCCCGATTCTCCTAAGCAGCAATGTAAATGAAGAATCATTCTCCCCCTGTTCTTCTTCTTCTTCTTCTTCTTCTTCTTCTTCTTCTTCTTCTTCTTCATTTTGTCCCAGTTGCATCAGAATCGTGTAAATATGATTTGATACTCGCTCTCGCTCTCCAACTCTATCTCAAGCTCTGAGAAAGGTAAATTTTTTACTCTTCTATTATATTTTAACTACTCTTCTATGAATGCATTATATTTGAGAATTGAAGGTTAAATCTACTGTTTGCTTTAATGTTCCATCTCTGTTGATATAATTTCAAGATAAAATTGGGATTTTGAATTTGTTATTTTAATATATTATGTTTGCAAAAGTTAACTTGAATAGCTATGTAAACTCAAGTGCATCACTAAAATCAATCGGATAAATGCTTGGTAACACAAGTGGAGGATTGCTTTATACTATAATGTGCTTCAATGGATATCTTATTGATGTGCAGCAATGGATTTTGGTTTAGAATAAACCCATGATTTTGAAATCACTATGTGTGAATTTTCCTATATTTATTTGAGCGTCATTAGGTCATCAAATCTGACTCCTTTTTATTCAAATAAAACTATATTTTAATTCTAATTTTTTTGAAGATTCTTTAATCTGATGCCAGGTAACAATAATGGACCTTGGATTACAATAGATAGTTTAGCAAAGAGATAGCGATAGAGGTAGTTCATAGATAAATTGCAGCGCCAGCAAATGGTCTCTTTCTTCCTGGTTCCTGTAACGTGTATTCTGTGATATGTAGTATAGGAATATCTTGCATTTTATAAATATTGAGGAGCTTTATCTTCTAAATCCTAGGGCCCTCCTTCCTTGCTTTGTGGTAATTTGCAAACCCTGAAGGAAAGTTAAAAAAAAAATGTTACGTCAATTGTCAAATGTAATGCTCCAAAATTTCGAATCTTAAA
Organism: Jatropha podagrica; assembly: GCA_947857235.1. NCBI lineage: Eukaryota > Viridiplantae > Streptophyta > Magnoliopsida > Malpighiales > Euphorbiaceae > Jatropha > Jatropha podagrica. Next base: position 2,063 of record CANUEP010132039.1, on the reverse strand, counting down.
ATGGTATTATTTGAACGGGTAATGAATGGTATCACCCGAGAGATAAATAATACTTTATTTAGACCCGATAATGATATCGAACATAATTAATATTTCTGGAGCTAATTAGATTTTATGTGATTAGTCTTAATTAATTAAAGTTAAGATATAAATTCTTCATGACAAAGTAAGCAATAAATTATCTAGTGAATAGAATTTTATCAGTCTATGAATAGTACCACTAGTCCGGGACTTGGTATTATTTCGGTCCGAAAAAATTACTATTAATGTTTTTATGTTTCATTTAATATTTTTGGAGTATGTTTATATGATTTAGGTGGGTAGAAAATATTTCATAAATATTTTTGGAGAATTTAAGTATTTAATGAATAGTATTTTCTTGTGTAGTGTATCAAGGGAAACTGAGAAATTATTTTTATAGAGTTAAGTTAATTAATTGGTGGAGTTTAATAATATTTGGAAGAGAAATAATTGATGAATATTTAGAGCCATTGGATGAGAATACCAGAGACTTAATCCTAGCCATCCATTTGACATAAAATGAGGTAGCCAAGTTTGACTTTGCTACTTAAAAATCAACACTTATCCAACTCCATCTTCTTCTCCTTCTTCTCCCATCTCCAATGTTAACTTCTTCCTCTTTCTCCTTCATGTTCTTTCATTTTCTCTAATACTAAACTACCCAAAATCAAGTGAATTAAACCAAAGTCTAGTAATAAGACTTGAAGAATTCAGCATAAAAGAGTGGTATTTGGTGATAGAATTAAAGAAATTGGAGGTTACTACAAGTTCAAGTAAGTTGTGATTTTTGACTACAATGATTTAATTAAGTAGTTCATAACTTATATGTGTTAGATTAGGCACTAAATCATGCTCCATCTTCTCTTTTTGTCATTTCTTGATTTTAATGTTGATTTTTGCTACTTTGAAGAGGTTGGAGAACCATCCTCTAAATGGAAGGAAAAGGTTAAGGAATAAGGCTTTTCTAAGCCTATTCAAGCTTATTTTCAAGGTTAGTGCAATAGTATTCTCTTTCCCTTTCATTTTCTTGAAGTTTTTAATTTTTAGGTTTTAAGCAAATTTTGAGTTCTTTGCGATTTTGTTGGAGAATTGCTTAATTGCATGTTTTTTATATGATTTTCCATGAAATCTAAGCATGATAGAATGCTAGAATGGGAAGAGGAACATCTCTCTCCCATTAATCCAATAGTGGCCAAACCTTGATGGGTGAAGGGCCTTGAGCTTTCTTTGCTTTTTAGGCTGGATTTGGTCTTTAATGAGTTTATTGATAAGTGACTTAATGGTGGTTTAAACCACTACATGGTACTTTAATGTTTCAGTATTTTTCTAAGACTTAAAGAAAGCTTGAATGTGTAAACATGAGTTTTAAGATTAAATGTTTTTAAGTAATGTTTTTATGACTTAATGAAGTGTTATTTGATAAGCATTTAATTGGTGTTTTAATCTCTATTTTGAATCTTAAGTACTTATGATTTTGGAGAATTAAAAGAAAGCCTTAAAAATGAATGAGAAGTGTATTATGTTTATATATGTACTAGTAAGCATTTAAATGGGTGTTAATAAGTGAATTTGATTTGTATTTTAAGTACATTTTGAATATGAAGCTTTATTTTCATAAGTGTGAAGGTTGGTAAAACTTTTATGAGTTGTAAGTTTTAAGGAAGTAAGAAAAATTTAGTTTGAAGCTAAGTATAATTTTGGAAATGGAAGCTTAAATGCTTTGGTATGAAAGGTGGGAATTTTTGCAAGTCAAAAGTTGGTGAATTTTGAAATAGAAGGGGTTAAGCTTTGAAATGTTTAAGTATGAGTCTTAAGGAATTTTTGAAATAATAAGTATTAAGTTATTTTGAAGTAAAAATATTTATGCTTTGAAGTGTTTTGCTAAATGTTGGTTTTAAGTATTTTAAGCTAGGTATATATGTGTATTATGAAAGTATTATTTTTTGCGGGAACATGAGTAGGTTTTGATGAACTTTACAAGTTGTAAGTTTTAAAGAAGTTAAGAAAAATAAGTTTAAGTTAAGTATGTGTTTGAAAAATGT
>CANUEP010131991.1:0-22275 GCA_947857235.1 Jatropha podagrica | reverse complement strand
CACCCTTTTTTTTTTTTTTTTTTTTTTTTTTTTTTTTTTTTGTGTGTTCTCAATGATGGAGTAATAGCCCATATGTTTCCTGACAAACAAGATTCCAATGTATCGGTCTATCTTGTTTCTAATATTAGGATTGTGCTTCAGATTTTTGTTGTTTGAAGCTGCCCCTAGCAGTAAACAATGGGGTACCGAAAACTGTGCATATCATTTCTATCTCATTAACAACTGACATGTAAAGAAAGTTCCTGCTGTGTAATTCAAGAGATTGAAGAGTTTTATTTTTTGTTATTATTATTATTTTAAAATAGTAAAAAGAAGGAAGAAACAAGTTGATAGCTGGAGATATCATACCTGCTCTCCATAGATTTGAATCAAACAACGGTCGCAAGCACAATCATAAAACTTCAACAAAATTGGCAGCACGGAAATATCAGAATTTTGCAGGAAAATAGATGGACCAAAAAAGGGAAAAAACTGACTCGGAAAACTCAGACATTGAAAATAATGCAGCCTCGAAATTAATGAGAGAGGAAAGAATCTCACATGCTTGAAACAAGAAGAGAGAGAGGGAGAGAGACAAATTAACAGGAATGAACTTGGCCACCCATCTTAATTCTTTTGAAACCAGCAATGAACTTGGTGGGACATGTCTTAAAACAGATTAAGATATAAGATGAAACCAGATATTCTCAAAACACTAGTTTCATCTCAAAAGCTGATACTATCCATGTATGAGAAAGGCCTTCAAAGCCATAAGATTCACGTAATGGAGATGCAAGTTGCATTCTATGCATAAGGAACATAAGCAACGATCCTTAACAAATTAGTAACTGAAATAATGACCCTGGTACAACATTTAGAGCCTCGAAAAACTGATAAAATTCAATCTTCTTTCCACGATTTAAACATAATTAACTTTCAAATCTTACAGCAGGGACTCCCAACTCCACAAATTTCTTATTATTTCAACTCTTTAAATTAAGTCAAAAGTCATTCTTCACCAAAATCCTCCATTTCATCTCATCAAGGCTCTCTTACATCTATTGGGAGCAATGAACAACAAATCTGGTTAGAGTTATTTTCAACCTACCATTCTTATGGTGCATTCGTCCTTCAACTGTGTGCTAAATACAGTACAGAATAAAGAAAAGATCATCGATTGCAACTTTTTAGATGATGCTCTCCATGAAAAATGAAATGCAAAAGCAAATTACAGAAAAGAAAAAGAAACAATGAAGACAAATTTCATGAGTACCTTCAAATTCAGCTACTTAAACGATCATGAACATTAAATTCAACAGTCTAATAACATCAGGAGTTTTAACCTCTCGAGTTGCGCTTTAGTTTTCTATGAAGTCACACAATGTACAACAAGTACAACTCACCTCTACATAACATTAGGCTAATAAACAGAGGAGAGACTCAAATACATACGGAACTTTTGGACTGTGCTGAGAAATTCAGTGCCAAATGTGTCAACCAAAGGTACCAACCCCATAATTAGATCCTATAGAACATATATTGCACTTGCCAACATTATTTATCATCATCTGCAAGCACAAATTCAGATAATTGTGTTCCAATTGCCCATCAGCAACATTGACCGTTAAATCACCACCCAAAAAGAGGACTTAAATTGTAAGAAGACTGAGCCGGTTCCCAAAATATGCTGGGACAAAGCAACCCTCTACAAAATCCAGATTAACCCAATACCACAGTACTGATAACAACAGCTTCCATGGACAAGCTAAGACACATTGTGGCTGCCCATAATGACCTCACCATCAACATCCATCAGCAGAAGCTGACATGGAAATACAGACTGCTACCAACAACTTAATTACACGAGTAGAAGCCCGTAGAAATTGAAGAACACCATTACTGACACTACCCATCAATTCTCAATCACTCAAAAGTATAACCAACAGCAAGAACAGAAATTTCTGGATCTGGAGATGGAAGGCCAAGACCGATGTCTACCTTGAGAAGTACGAACAACAACAACAACAACAACAACAACAACAACTAACATAGCCATCACAATCAATACCCTAAATTAAAATCTAACAGAACTACCAGTAAACACCAATTTAACAAGGACCGAGTAGCTTAATAAAAGAAGAAGAAAAAGAAAGATTAATTAAGGAGTTAACAATTACCCAAATTCAATCATCCCCCGTAGGAAACAGAGTGAGAACTTTCCTCCCTCCACTCCCATTGGCCGACTCCAAATCCTCCACATACCCTGGAACTGTATTCTGTACTGGCGCCCCCATCCTGTGGACAGGCTGTTGTGCCTGCCTAGCAAGAAAGGGATGCTCAAACTGCCCATTTTGAGGCGATCCAAAGTGCCCAATCTGCCTATGGTACTGATTCTGCAACTGGGGATGTGCCACTGCCGCAGCTGCTGCTGCCATTTGCTGGTGGTGATGGTGGTGTTGCAGTGCTGCCACTGGCACATACGGCAGAAAATGATCCGAATTAGGCCTTCCTGGATGCAAGAAATGCGGAGGCACGGGAGAACTGGCAAACAAATGTTCAGTTGCAGCATCCCCTGCAGTCAATCCAGCCCCAGCGCCAGCACCGGTACCATTAACGCCACCAGCACCACCAGAAGACAACCCCTGCATCCTTTTAAGATATAACCGATACTTTTGCAAATGACTAGCTACGTTCTCTCTAGTTAATCCATCAACACTCATAAGCTGCATTATAGTCTTCGGGACAGCATTTTTTATCCCTAAATGAGCAACAGCGTCAACAAATCTCTTATGCAGTTGAGGTGTCCACACAAGGCGAGGCCGCTTAAGGGTTCTTGCCGGCTCATCACCAGCGGCCCCAGAGCCCAAGTCAGCAGAATCGGCAGCATATTCAGCGGAATTAGGCTGTGAAGGAGGCAACGGGGAAGGGGTGGTGGAAGTAGGCGGAGGAGGTGGCGGAGGCGGCGGCGGATTTTGTTGAAGTGAGGTATTATTGGCGGTTGTATTGGTAGGATTTCGAATATCAAAAGCAAGAGCAAGATCAGGAGTAATTAGGGTTTGAGATAAAGGCATAAGCTCTTCAGGCGATGGAAGCTCTTCTTCCCACCTCGAAAACCAATTAGAATCATCCTCCCTCATTTCCCCAAATTTGACCCAAAAACCCGACTCTCTACTTCCTTTATTCTTTCTCTTCTTTGGGTCTAAAAGTGGAAACAAAAATAGATTTATGGGATATGGGCAAAATTCAACCAATAACAACTGTATGTGATGGAATTTTTGTTTCTAATTTTGCAAAAAAATATTATCACTTTCTCTATCCAAATTTTGACTTGGTCGGACGGATGTGCGACTGTGGCGGTGGTGGCGGCGGTGGCAGGATGGAGTAGAGATAGGAAATTGAGGAGGGGAGGGACGATGATGAGGAGGAGAGTGGAGAGAGGTTCGAGGTGGATCTTGTTTTCTTCTTTTCAGCTTTTATTATGGGTACTGTTGCTTATGCCTTTTTCTCTTACGATTTTTTTTTTTTTTTTATGGGAAGAGTTTTTATTTTGTTTTTCCGGGATTTGGGGGTCTTATACTTGAGAGTGAGTGTTACAAGATTTTAAGATTTTAATCATTTTTTTATTTTTTTTTTTCTTTTCCTTTCATAACTCCCCTCCTCCCAGCGTTTCCCTCACGCGCCTCCATCATTTCGCTGTCGGCGGTGATCCATTTAATGCTGTACTCTTGTGGCAGAGGTAAACACTACGTTGGATATTCCTTATTAATCCATTTACAGAATTTGCAGTTGCGGTGACAATTTGCACACTAGAAGGACCAATAATGAAGGCGTTCCTCAGCACGTGAATGCACGCGCAGGAGGGGTGAGAACAGGGAAAAATTGTCTTACTACAAAGATGGCTTGTACGGGGACAAGAATGGGGATTGGGGAGGATTAGGGAGAGTGCCAAAGTTTGGTCACTTTGTAAGATTTCTCTGGGTGGTTTTGATAGGGAATCAACTGAGTTGGTGTTTGGTTGTAAGGATAACTTAGTTTTTTATTTTATTTTATCTTATTTTACTTTGGATGAGATGTTCTCTCAACTCAGCTAGAATAGCATGTGAACCCTTCTTTTTTATTTCCTCGGTAATTTTGGTCCTATGATTTGCTAACTAGTGCTGCTTTGTAATTATAAAATTATAAAATTATAAAAATAGCATTAGTTACCTTCACACCCATAACGCTGGGTCCTCCGTTAATGTGAGCATCACATTTTTTTATGATGTAGATGGTTTTGTCCTAATTTGATTATATTATTATTCACATAATTAGATTATCCCTCAGTTTCGATTAAAAAAAAAAAGAAAAAAAATCTCACTACACTTTCAATTTTAAAATCATAGTATTTTTAATTTCACCATTTATAATAATCTCACACTTTTTCACGGTCACACTGACAACAGCAATTTTAAAGATTTTTAAACTTTATATTTAAAATATTAATTTAATATTAGGTTAATATAATTTTTAAAACAATAATTTTTATATTTACAACTATCAAATGAGGAATTAATCGATCTCATTTTAAAAGTTAAGATATTTAATAAATCAATTAAAAATCTAATATATGTAATTTATAGATTCAAGTATTCAATGGATCAAATAAAAATTGAGTACCATAAGATTTTTAGTAAAACTTATAAGGTTGAATTTGTGTGATGAGTCTAATTAGATTACATTTTAACTTTTGCCATTTTATGACTAAATTTTTGTTTAATCATTCCATTTTTCTTAAATAATCTTTCAATCCACAAACATAAGTCGTTTTAGAGTTTTTTTTTTATTCACATATATAAGTTGTTCTGAGAATATTAAAAATTAATTAATGAAATTTTCTAATTTGAGAAAAAATTATAATTTGATCCTTGTATTCTGTCAAAATTAATTAGTGTATCCACATATTTTGAATATTACACTAAAATCTTCCTATGTTTGATTCTTTAAACTCAAACTTCTTTTGTTTAACTTTTACACTCTTTTTGTTAATTTTCTATTAAAAAATGAGAATGCCTTATTTTTAGAGGGCTTCATTTCCATCTTTCTTCTCAGATCTCTGTTCCTCTCTTCTATAAAACTTTCTCTCTTCCTTCAACAATCGAATAATATTTGCACTTTTATAACTTAAAATTAAAAGGATAAAAAACAATCAAAATCCAATCAAGCCAAACAAAAAATCTTTAACTCCATTTTAAAAAAGATCCCTAAGAATCCATGGTGTGGCAACAAAAGATAGGACTATATATATATATATATATATATATATATATAGCTAAAGTTAGGCTAAATGGTAAAACAATTAGAAAAAAAAAATAGAGATAATGGTACCCAAGTAGCCACCATTGGCCATCAATTGATTTTTACAGTTGAATTATTTGTTCTTATTTTGAAAGGAATGAGTATAATTTTTTATGATATTTTTCATTATAATAATTTAGACAAAATACATATACAACAATTTTACAAATTTTAAAATTCTCAATCTGTACATTGGAGTAATATCCATTACAAATCCAAAAACACCAATATTCTCAAATCCCTAAACCCTCAAATCACTTTGTTCATTCATATAGCTAAATGAAATAGAAAAAAAAAAATATATCAATTTGTAACTCTCATAAAAGGATTTAGAGTATCCTAAATATTTACAGAAATCCATCAAATAAAAGTATCAAAAAACTAACATCAAACAACAGATAGTCCTTGATTCTCCAAGTAAAAAGAAATATATAAATATTTATTTTTCACGAAGGGGGAACCCAGCCATATAATTAGTATTGCATCATAAAAAGAGATGACAAATTATTATCTAATTTCTACTGGATTCAAATTGTTTTTTAAAGTTTACTTTTTGTTTTGTTTTTGTTTTTCCTTTTCTAGTTTAGAGAATTGAGGTGGAAGAGGGAGAGAGTTGAAACATAGAAGATGAGGTTAGTTTTATCTTTTTATTGAAAATTAACACTAAAAGGTAGAAAATTTGGACATAAAGGCAATATAGTTTAACAAAGACCAAATATAGAGAAATTTTGTTGTAATATGCAAAATAAGGCTTATGCTAATTAACTTTGGCAAAATATAAGGATAAAATCGTAATTTTCTCAATTATTGATGATGTAAGTTCTTTTGATCAAGTTATATTCTACTCGTTTGGAAGAAGCTTCTTGCTTAAGTAGTAAATTACCTCGTCAACTCTTGTTTCATTAGCTTGTGCTAACATGGTGCCAATTCTAGTATTTTTCATTCTCAAGTACATGATTAATGGGTTCTTTGGTTTTGGTGAGCATAAAACCAGGGGACTTGACAAATAGTCCTTGATCATATCAAAAGCTTTTTGGCAGTGATCATTCCACTTGACTGGTTGATCTTTTCTTAGTAGCTTGAAAATTGAATCACATACGATAGACAACTTTGATAAGAACCTACTGATATATTGAATTTTACTCAAAGAAATCCTCACTTGCTTCTCTAGATTAGGTAGTTCCATCTTTTGGATTGCCTTGATTTTGTGTGGATCGATCACTATCCCTTTCGGACCAACAATTGATCCTTACACTTTCCTTGAAGTTAACTCGAACACACATTTCTTTGGGTTCAACCATAACTTATACTTGATAACTTTATCCATGAACTGCTCTAGAGGTGCTAGATGCTCTTTTGGTGTCATAGTCATGACAATCTATCATCAATGTGGACTTCTAACTCCTTTTAGATTATGTCATGAAACAATGTAGTAGTCATCCTTTGATAAGTAGCTCCAGTGTTCTTCAAGCCAAATGACATCACCTTATAGCGAAAAGTTTCAAATTCTATAACAAAAGCTATCTTAGCCTTGTGCAATAGTGCCATGAGAATATGATCATAACCTGTGAATCCATCCATAATGGAGTAGCATCTCATCATAGTTGCACTGTCTATTAGGATATTGATGTAAGGAAGAGAAAAATCATCCTTCGGTGATGTTTTATTCAAGTCATGGTAGTCCACACACATTCTGACCTATCTATCCTCTTGGAAACTGGGACTATGCTAGCCAACCATTTTGGATAATGAACCATTTCTAAGAATCTGGCATCAATTTGGTTGGTCACTTCCTCCCTAATCTTTTCAATCCATTCCAATCTTAATCTTCTTATCTTCTATTTCTTTGGCTTAGCCCTAAGATACACTAGAATAGTGTGCTTGGTTATAAATCTATCAATCCCTGGCATATCTTTGTACCTCCATAAGAAGACTTCTCTCTTGTCCATGAGTAGGTTTTGAAATTTTATATGTACTTCTTGTGTTAGATTTGGCCCAGTTAATAAATTATATGGGTTATCTTTGATGCCAATATTAAATTTAAGCATGAATGATGAGTTTATATCAAATATGCGCATGAGCTTATCTACTTACTGAATGGAACTATCAAGAAAGACATCAAATAAGTAAGCAAAATTAAATTTCATTTCATTAAAAATCAAAGACAGTCTGTTACAATCATTCATAGACATAAAAAATTAAAACGTCAAAAGGGGATCCAGCCTCCTTGAAGCTTTCCTCAATGCATGCCCTTATTGCCTTCAACACTTGGTAGGCAGGATTTCAGTGAGTTTAGCAGCACAATCATGGCATGGCTTATTTTAGATGCGTAATATAAATATTTATAGTCAACATGCTTAATTAAATCTAATAATCATGTATCACTAATTTAGACATACTTAATCTTGATGTCACATAAGTCTACATATGTTCATAAAATAACATAATTATTTATTTAATTAATTTAAATATATATATTTTTTAATTAGGCCTTTAGCATACTTAGAATACTCAAATAGCAGATAGAGAATTTCATAATAAACTTGCAGCTGACAGTTATTGGATTACCTAACCAACTCTTTAGCCCACGTAACATAATACAACCAGTCAATCGGAATCAAACGGCCATATCTAGAAAATTGAGTTCGTTAGATCATATAAAATTGAGAGTTCATTAGCTCCTGTAAAATGAGGTTCGTTAGGCCTTACAAGACACTATGTGTCACATGTAAACAGTACTGTATTTCTATGGCATGCCATATCTCTATACAACTATTGTCTTAACCAAGTAGACTAAGGTCAATAAAATATTTATTATAATTAATTCATTTCATAATCCATACATATCAACGTTCTTAAATAAAATATCGGGTCTCATAATTACACTGGAATATTTTATTACAGTCCAAAAAATATTCTCTTTCATAAGTTTTATTTATTCATAAAAATCATATTTTTTCATTCTACATATTCCATCATGAATCCATTTTCATAAATCATATGTTAAACACATAATCGTACTTATTTTCTCATAATCTACACTTAATTTCAAAATATTTTTATATTTATTTCATAAAATATTCCTCTATAGCATAAAAATTCATATATGTTATGAAACTATATAATATAATGGATGTCCATTTAAGATATTATTTATTTATCTAAAAGTCATGTCTTTTAAAATAAAGGGTTATATCGTTTGGGATGAAGAGTTATATCTTTTAGTGTAAGGTTGTGTATTTTAAATATGACTTTTGGTATTCTATAAATAGTCATTAATCCTATGAATTGTGTAAGTAAGATTAGTAATACTAAATCAATTTCTCTCTACTCTCTCTTCTTCTATCTATTATATTTCTATATATATTCTCTATTATTTATATTTCATAATACGTTATTAGCATGACATTCTAGTCGAATTATATGAATTCTTTCTATTACATCTTCGATTTTGTGGAATCATTTTCTTTTTAAAATTGGTTGAAAAGAGAATAATTTATAGTTTGCGACAACGAAAATTAAAAGTTACATATTTAAGGTGATTTGCATTTCAAAAGTAATTCTATATATAATTCTAATGTCTATATATTTTAGATATGAATTGTACATATAAATTCATATTTGATTGATTATTATATATAATATAATTTTATAATCAAATTAGTATGATATTGTTGTTTTATCATGTCAAATCCTATAAAATTAGATTTGTGACTTTTAATATATTGATTATGAATTATTTATCTTTATATATAAATATTACGTGTCCTGAAGACATAGTAAAGAAGAAAATCAAAGAATCAATCAAAATTGTACTAAAGCAATAATTTTCTTCCACTAGATATTTGACAATTAAATATTTGGTTATTTATTATAAAATGTGAATACTATTTTGTATTTTTGAATATGCTCCTACAGTAGCATCATCAGAAAAAAAATATTATAATATATCGATTGCGAATTTTAAATTAGTTTTACTCTTTTTATTATTTACATAATAAGATTTGTTTTTATTCCCTGAAGTGAATGAAATAATATATCACAATTCTGGGCATAAATAAAAAATAATGATATATTTATCATTATTATATAAAAATATGTCATGACACGAAATCTATTCAAATGGATTTATTTCATTCCCTAAAGTAAATGGAATAATATTAAGTGTAAGTGTGAATAATGACAATAGTATTTTTGTTAATAAAATTGTTAACAAGATCATTATTGAATTACTTATCCTTGTAATTGTGGAAATCACAAGTAATCAAAATAAATCTTACCACCAGAAGTGATAAAAGATAATATGACATGTTGATTATGTACTTACTACACACCAGAATATATGACAATGAATTTTGATTTTGATATTGAAAGCTCTTGAAGAGAAAATATTATTATTTAGAGAAATTATTTCATGCACTATATATTATTATCTCTTTTATCTTGTAGAAATTTATTTTGAAGATATTTGCTGAAATGAATATCATATAAAGATAATAATTATATGAATATAATTGTAAACTAGAAGTTTATAAATTCCAATATTCTTATTGTTTGACAATGATCGACTGAGCTATCTTGGATCAATATTGATGCGAAAAAGAATTAAATTCTTATATGAATATTTATTAAAGAACCAGAAGTTTCTTCAAATTTAATAATTTTTAATGGTTGTGGTCTCAAAGCAGTTTTTTATGAGAACAATCTCCATATTTATGAATAGGAAGAGTGCTATTATATATAGTAGAAATTATTCGCATCAACATCGGTAAATTTATTGATTATTATGAATCTCGATATTAGGGGGAGAGAATAAGCAGCTGAAAATATTAACTACTGAACATCATCATTATTATTATTATCAAATTTTGATCATCTCACAAAGTTGTGTGAACTAGAAATTCTAAAGATAGTTAATTCATTGATAAACTCCTATTTGAAATAAAGTCCTTGAATAATAAATAGTCTATGTTAATAAATCTATTGTACGCCTGAAGCTTGGTAGATTGATCAGTTCTAAGGACAAGAATCATTAAAAAATAAAAAAGAGCAAATATGTTATATATGCAAATTATAGAAAGAAAGACTCTAGAAGAGTAATTTCCAGAAGAGACCTTAGACATGACTGATAAATTTTCAGAAGAAATTCAGGTACTTGAAATCAATGAATTCGATAAAAATAATGATATTTCGACAAGTCATGTCATGTCAAAGAAAGATAATATCGATATAAAATAAATATCGATTGTAGTTTTGCATATGTTATAACGCTTAATATTGTGAAGAATTATGAAGATCTTGAATATAAGTCTTATAAAGGACATATAGACATAAAATGATTGTCTATTTTATATGATTCATTTTATATGGATATCTATATGAAAATCCCTTAAGGATTTAAGTTGCTTGAAGTACAAAATTCAAATTCTCTGGAAATTAGATAGATCTCTATATGGATTACTTGATAATGATAATCCTTGAAGGATTAAAATATGCTTGAAGTATGAAATTGAAACCCTTCAAAATATATTCAAATAAATTATAAAGACTTCTATACAGATTAAGGAAATCTGATAGTATAATTGCTTTAAAGATATGACTGAGCAAATATTATGTGATCTATGATGAAAAATAAATATATAGTATATTCATCGTATTTATATTCTTCTTTGATGAAATATACAAAAGTCCCTGAAGGATTTAAAATGCCATATAAAAGACTTTGTATGTATTAAAGTAATATACTCAGTATGTATATGTGATAAAGGTAGATTACATAAATGATCTAATTTGTCTATATATTTTTATAAAAAGGTCTACATCTGAATTTGATATTATTGCTATGTATGTTGATAATATAAATCTAATTGGACTACAATGGAGCTCCGAAATACAGTAAAGTATTCATATAAGAAATTTGAAATGAAAGGATTTGAATATATAAAATTTTACCTCGCCCTAAAGAGTGAATATGAGCAAATATTTTACAAATGGAATTTATATCCATTAATCAGTACATATAATCCAAAGTATTGAAATGATTTTACATGGATAGAATTCATCTATTAATGAAATTGATAGCTGTAAGGTCATTTAATGAGATAAAAAACTCGTTAGTCCTGAAGTACTATATCTTTTTGCAATAATAAAAATACTATGTCCTGAAGTACTATAGTGCTATACTGAGTATATATCTTAAAAATCATTATACTCATAATGATTGATATATAATTTACATTTCTTTATTTATGAAAAACATCACAATTTACGAAACAAACAAATAATATGTCTAATTGAATTAATATTTTGATATGTACAAGATACATACAATATGTTTGAATAGAAAATAAGCTCTATAATATTGTAAGGGATAATATTAAAATATAATATATTCCCTAAAGGAATGATACACTAAAGAAAAAGACAAGCGGTGAGAAATAAAATTTTAAAACATAAAGAATACTATACTCTTTTTCCTTCACTAAGATTTTTTTTTTTTCAATGGGTTTTTCCTGGTAAGATTTTAACGAGACGTATTCTTTGTGTAATGGACATCTAAGGACGAGTGTTATGAAACTATATAATATAATGGATGTCCATTTAAGATATTAATTATTTATCCAAAAGTCATGTTTGTTGGAATAAAGGGTTATATCATTTGAGATGAAGAGTTATATTTTTTAGTATAAGGTTGTGTCTTTTAAAGATATCTTTTGGTATTCTATAAATAGCCCTTAATCCTATAAATTGTGTAACTAAAATTATTGATACTAAATCAATTTCTTTCTCCCTTCTCTTCTTCTATCCATTATATTTCTATATATATTCTCTATTTATTATATTTCATAACAATATCATTCAATTGAATTCATAATTATAGCATATTATCATATAATTACTCATAATTTACTAATAGGCATAAATTTCAAGACGCATAATTTCCAATGCACTAATATTTATCAAAGTATATCACCATCATATTTCACTTATTTCTAATATACTCATAATTCGAACTTAAGCGAATCAATTAATTAAATGATTTAAGAGTCTTTAACTTACTAAATTAAGCTAATTAACTCCCAAATTAATTTAGTAGTTATAAAATCCTATTACTTTTATTAAATATCGATCCACTTTTATTAAATTTAATAGGTAGATATCACTAATTAACTATCAATTGAAATAACCCGTTAAAATAATTTTCATTTAAAATTTAATTATAAATTTTAACCAATAAGAATTAGTGAAAAATAATATTTTATACCACAAATCGAACCCAAAAATCAAAATCAAGTAGTCAAACTCAATTGAAAAACTCTTAAATCAATGGAAAATCTGACTAAATCGCAAAGCTGGACCAAATCGGTTCAAATTGAACCGAAATAGGCTTCTGCGTTGATTATTTTTTTCCCTTTCTTTCTTTTCTTTCCTTTCTCCTTTCTCTCTTTCCTTTTCTCTCTCCCCGACCCTCCCTTCCTCACTGTCATCGCCAATCTTTCGTCTCCGGCAAGCGATACAGACAGACGAGCACACTAAATGCAAGAGCTCGACGAGACGAAAACTCCGGTGGTCTTAGTTCACGCAATAATGGCCTGGAACGATGAGAATCGAGACTGGAAGCGGCGATGTGCGATCTCCTTCTCCGGCGAATCGTTGCTGATTCCGGCGATTTCAGGGCTCAAGATGAGTCCCAATCGATTCCTCCTCTCGTGCGAGCATTTACTATCTAACAATTGATGGTTCCGATGGAAAATGGTGAAACCACCATGAGCGGCGGCGTAAAGGTGACTGTGGCGGTCTGTTCTCCCAAACAAGCCACTGACTCCTCAAAACGACACCAAATTCGGAATCTACAAAGAATTTTGAGTTCGGGAATGCTAAGATCGCTAAGAACCGATGAAGTTCGATTTCCCGGCCACCGTGCGCGGCGGTGATCCGGCGGCATCCCTGGGTGGCAGAATGTTCGCCTCCTTGCAATGAACCCGAATTCGAAGTCCGATATTTGATTGGTAAATTTTATAATTCAATCGTTTAAATTCAAGTAAATTTGTAAATTGGGAATTATTATTATTGGATTAAATTAGTAAATAATATGAATAAATTGTGTGAAATTCATAATATGAATAATTATCTGTTTAATAAAAAAAAAAATGGTATGTTATAAGAATTAGTAATTAAAATTAACAAAGATTTGTAAATTATGCAAATTGAAATTAAGACAGTATGATTTTAACGAATTAATCAAATATAATTTAAAACATTGATATTGTAAACATGAGAGATTGAGAATGATGAATGGAATTTGGTTGAGTTGCTCCATAGATGGGCTGTATATTGTTATTAAAAAAATTCCGGTTTAATTTATAAAAGGGATGTTACCAAATTTTTTATAAAAAAATAAAGATTTATTTTAGAAATAGAATTTATTGTATGAAATAGTAAATTGTGATATTAAATAAAGAAATAAATTAACAAAGGAACAATTTACTAAATAAGCACAAATTTATTTATACTATATTGGATTGATTTTGACAAAGTAATTGGAAATAGAATTTTAAGTGGTATTTTGAAAATAGACAATGTAAAGTAAATTGAGGATTTGTCATTTGTAAAAACATATTAAATTTATTTAGTAAAATAATTAAGTATATGAAAATGTATACAAATAAATCTAGAAAATGATATAAAAATTTATTTTTAGTGGAATTATAAAGATAATTATTAAATTGATTTGAAAAGTAAAATATAAGTTTTCAATTAAATGAATTAATTAGTAAACTAAGTAATGATTTAATAAATGGATTTAAGTAAATTTGATGATTTCCTTAGTTACTATAGTAGATAAATGAACTTGAGAGTATTTGTTTAAAACAATATTGGTTTTGAAGTAAAATCAATGAAAAATCTAATTAATTGATTTATTTTAAAAGTATAAATATAAGTGTGTGATGAAAGTAGAGTATAAATATAGACTGTGAATAAAAATAATAAAGTAACTAATTAGAGTTTAATCCTCATTTAAAACAAAGCATGAACTTCAAAATAACAAACAAATCATAAAGGTTTTAAACTAATTAATCTGCTTAATAATATAAATAACTTAAATATCAATAAAGGACTGAATATGAAATGTTAATCTGATATTAGGTTCAGGAAGTTCAAGAAACTATTGTGAAAGCCTGGTTGATCTATGAAAATCAATTTCTTGCTTTCAGGTGGGTAATAATATATAATGATTTATTAAATTCATGATTGCATAATTTATTCTATGTATTGGGTCTATTATTTTTAAATTCTTGCATACATATTATCGTGGATAATTGAATGTGCATATGTTGTGGATAATTACTTTGTGCATAATGATATGTGATTGATATGTGAAAGTTGGGACGATGTGAATCATCTGGATTGAGAGCATGGGCATGATGAGAATGCTAACAGTGGACCGTAAGTGGTGGGAGTGGTGCCCCCCTTGTGTACTTCTGATTAAAATATTATTTATGGAAAAATATTTTATGAGAAAAATTATATTTGAAAATGTTTTGCCTAAATGTGGGTATGCTTCCTGGGTACACAAGTCACAGGACCTTACCGTGAATATTTAAATATGCCTGGGAGTGATCATGGTCCTGTTAAGGTCATTTCACTGACTAATAATCATTTAATGTGCATATGGTTCCTGTTGTTTGTGGATTATATGTTTGACATTGTATGAATGGAAAATACTCATTTAGAATACATTAAATATCATTTGTGTGAATGTGTGGATTTAGTATTATATGTTATTATTCACTGAGTTTTATACTCACCTCGCTCCCTTTTTTTTTTTTTTTTTTTTTCAGGAGGTTATAAATTAATTATAATTCACTAGAAGTTCTAGTCTTTCTTTTTTTTTCTGAGTTAGTTAAAAAAAATTTTTCAATGTGTAAGATAGGATCATGTCTAATTAGCATTTTTTATAATCGTACAGTAATAGAAAATCCGTAGTTATGATAAATTAAGATCTTATGATTGTAATAATAATATCAAGTGTATGTAAAAATTTTATTGGAATAATTGAGTTTGAATAAAATAAGGTATTGTAATAGTTTGAATCATTAACAATATGATGGGCTATCTTTTGAAATATTTTTATATAATCATGGAATTATAATCAGTAATTAA
Source organism: Jatropha podagrica (assembly GCA_947857235.1). NCBI lineage: Eukaryota > Viridiplantae > Streptophyta > Magnoliopsida > Malpighiales > Euphorbiaceae > Jatropha > Jatropha podagrica. Next base: position 6,798 of record CANUEP010131991.1, on the reverse strand, counting down.
ACTTACTAGGACCTTGGTGGCCTTAAGTTTTCCCAGGCTATAATGCCAGTCCGGCCCATGAAAACATGTCGTGATATTGATCCACTTAATTAAATTACTACTAACCAATTAATTTATTATTACTACTTAATTATCACTGATCCTAATTAATAATCATCTTAATTAAGGACATTGCAATTTCGTGCTTAAGGTCCTCATTAATTATAAATGGGACTCACTTGGAATAAATGAACTAATAATATATTAAATTATCCATAGTTTACAATTAATCATTTTTAAGGGTCCAATTTATAATTGTAGTCCTTAATTACTTAAAATTGCTCTTTAGTCCATAATTAATATAAATTCACATTTTAATAATTGGTTTAAGTCTTTAAAGTCTTCCTTTTGTCCAAATACTCCACCAGCTTAGAGAATTTGCTTTAGTCCTTGAAATATGTTCTAAATAGTCCTCTTCATATGTCAAAGTTGTGCATTAGTCCTTCCACGGTTTCACCCACCGTAGTTATTGCACTAATCATATATTAAATCAAATCAAATTTTCGTTAATCATCATTAAATGTCATAGAATCAAGATTAAATATTTAATACAAAAAATAAAATCATAAAAATATAGTCACAAAGGTTCTTACAAGCATGAAAAATGGCCTAAATTACCACCAAATTACACCAAATTTGAATTCATAGTATCCTTAGCACTTATATTCAAGAAATATAACCTCAAAACATAATTTTTAAGAATTTATTTTAGAGGGACAACAACTATATATTCTGTCCTAGTTTAAATATATGAATAAATTATTAGATAAAACATTTGAGGCACAAAAGTGAAAGCTTACACAAAGATCATGACATTTAATGGAAGAAAAACACATTTACTTATATGAATCTCAAGAAAAAAAGTATAAACATCCTAAATATATCTAAAATGAGAAATAAGAACTAACCTTGAAATTTACTAATTTCCCATTGCATCCTTTCCTTTTTGTTCAGAAGATTCACTTCCTAAATCAAAGAAAAAGGAACATTTTTTTTAATGTCTAAGCATGAACATAAATTTTAATACATTAACATAATATATATGACATAAAATATATGGATCTAGCCATAGTTTAAAATTTAAAAAAAAAAAGAAAAAATAGAGAGAAAAGAAGTAGTAACATAAAATAGTGATTTTTACCTTAAAGCTTAAAAATTTCTCGAAATAAATTATGTTAGCTTGTAGGCCATGAGGAGAGGAATAACATATTCAAATATGGTGAGTAGTAATTGAGTTTAGAGAAGGGATTTAAGCATTAGAGTATTTGAGTAAGCTTAAGTATTGTATGAGAGAAAGAAGAAAGAAAGAGAAAAGAGAAAATGAATAAGAAAGAAAGAGAGGAGTTGATGTGTAAGAGAAGGATGATTGAGAGATGATAATCTCTATCTTCACATGCTTGGAGCATATGAGCATGTGATGAAATCATGTGCTTTTGGTGCACCATAAGCTCTATTTTCTATTGGTTGATGAGGTTGTATTAGTATAGGATGGAGTGATGTGGAGATTTTATTTAGATAATTTGCTTATGTGGCATTGTAAAAAAAAGAAAAGAGAGATAAGATGAGTTGGAATTGTCTTGTAGTGGCATGGAAAGTAGTTTGTATTTAGCTTATTTTTTCATTATTATAAAATGTTCGCAAATTATTTTTCTCCTTTAACTAGAACCATGTATAAACACATGCACTGCATAAGAATTAATACTAATATTACGCTGTGTTATCAAAACAAGTCTCATGATATTATAAATTACCAGAACACCATTATGGCATTAAAATTTCCCAAAATTACAATTAAATCATACTAATGCATAATTAGACTCTAAAAATAATGTAATGCATGCTGGTGAAATGTTATAAGAATGTGGATATGACACTTTTCCAAAGTCTGGAAAACCCGACTTTGCCCTCGCTATTCAAATCCTAAGACATGCATTCATATGCAACTTAAACTTAAGCCTTTTTTTTTTTTTTTAAAGAAAAGCACCCTATCCAAGTACAAAATAAGTTAGCTCGAGAATGTTTACCTGAAGGAGGATTATACTAGCTAACTAAATCCTCTTTACCCTGTAAGCTCAATTGAGGATTAGAAAAGTCTATGCCAAGGCGATGCTAGTGATCCTGTCACATCGCTTCATCTTAAGGACCAAGTCCATCACTCTTAAATCTCCCTAGGCTACTGAACCAGTCAGTATGCCAGTTGTAGATGCTCAAAGACTCAATGATTATAACTTTTATTGCTAAAAATGAGATTGAAACACCTAATGGACCCAATCCTAGACTGATGATATGAGTTTAAAGAATGAAATCCATGATGCCTTATTCATGTTTATGGCAAAACAGGAGCCCTACAACACTCTGTGTGTCACTCAGATCAATTTTATGATAATTGGATTAGTTCACCAATGGGGCCTAAAGTGGCCCTTGCGGGACCCACTTGTGGAGCCTATCGGTGGTCTTTAAGGGACCCATCAGTGATGGTGATGTTTTTCATGGTAGAACAAGTTCAGAACGTCCGATTGATTTGATTCTCGAATCAGCAATCCTAGTTTAAGAAACTAGATCTATCAGGTCATTTTCACGATGTCAGGTTTGTGCTAAAATGAGGTTCAAAAATGCGCTCTGGTTGCACCCGGGGTAAATTTTTTCACTCTACATCGACGTATGCACCATTCAGACTGATTTCGTGAAAAATCGAAACCTAACTTTTTTTTTATCGTAAACACAAAATAAAAAAATCAAAATCAAAATTAAACAAAACAAAAACATAATTAAAATCAATTTCTTAGGAAAATCAGAGAGAGTTTTTGGTAGTTTGTTGAGTGGGAGTGTGTCTCGAGCAGGATCATAGTGCGTTTTAAGATCACTAAACATGTCACGACCCATTAATTAGGCCAGACCGACACTAGGGCCTGGGTAGGCTTAGGGCCACTAAAGTCCGTAGTAAGCCTAACTCGGTTAAGCACATACTTTGCCCACAATTGTGGTATCAACCTAATAACATTATTTTCATAGTCAAACCCAATCTGATAGCCTAAGACAAATCGAGACTGCAAATTATGTCATCAAAATATAAATCTCTATTATACAATTACACTCATCTTGGAATTCAATTGAAGAACTCTATAAAATTACAATCTTTTACATTGACATGCTTAATACATTTATTGATGTTTTACTTTATCTGTATCACAATTTAGTTGGATCCATAGGTTTCTTATTTCTTATAATATCTAGAAAAAAAATAAGAGGCAAGGGTAAGCTCCGAACTCAATGAGGAGGGTTAGATAACCTTCTCATCCCATACAGTCATACATATGATAATTATGTTATATAATCAGTAGCCCTCCGGCTAGTTATGAATGAACAAGTAAGCATGAATGTATGCTTATCAAATAAATCACAACAATTCAAATAATCAAAGAATGGACATTAGTTCGTGGAATCATCCATTATAAACAAGGATCATACTCACCCCCAAAGCACGCTTTAACATAATTTCCAGAAAAATAATCTATGATCCTTGTGTCAAGTGCACTCAGGGATCCCACCCTCGTTCTAGCTCGATGGACCCGTCCGCTTATTTCTATTTCTCTTTCTCTTTCTCTTTCTTTTTCTTTTCTTTTCTTTTGCTTTTCCTTTTCTTTTATCATCGAGGCACATCAAATTACGAAGTGCACAAAGGGGGTGCCACTCCACCCGCTTACGACCAATTGTTGGTATCCTCATCATGCCCGTGCTCTCACCGCAGGGTGATCCACATCATTCTAATTCCATGGCACATTACAAACAAGTCACATTCAATCACAACATTTCACTTCATATACACATTTGTAAAGTAACTAGCATCTTATGTATTTCAATGTCTAAAATATGCGTTCGATGCAGTTCATGGCTTACACACCTGTTTGGAATTTCTATATGTATGCATGCTTTACAAAAAGTATTATATTATTCATGTATGCATGAATGCAAATGCTTAAGCGATGCAGGTTGTCTTACTCTACTCATAGTTCTTTATAGTCCTTAGTAAGACTATCTTTACTGTTGCTTCCTTCTAGCTTTTTTCTCATCATTTTGGAACTTCATAAGTATCTAGAAGGAAAATTTCTAAATAAAAATTCTAAATTGAAAAGAGAAACTTAACTCTCATTCATTAGCTAATTATAGTCATTATAACTGCTTATTTTAAATCATTAACTACATAGTACAAGTCTTTTATTTATTTAATTATTTATTTATTTATGTATCTATTTTTTTGTTGATTTATTTATCTTAATTATTACTTTAATAAGGCATATAAAATGATATAAGTGAAGATCCGTACTTATAAGATCTAATTCTTAAATCCTATTTACTTAATCAAATCCTTTACAATTCTTTATTACTTACATATTCTCACTTACATTAGATAGTTTTTATTTCTTAGTTTATCTTAATTAAGTATTATTGTCCTAGATCACTATAGGAATTTAGCAACAGCACTATCAATAATGAATATACTAATGATATTTAATGTCCCTTATTTACTTAAATAAATTTCGAACTTTTGATAGCCACGTCGCCGAAAAATCCGGCAACTTCCTCTATAACCGTACAAGTCCAATATTTTCAATTTTCACATTCAAGCAATAGAACATGTATATTTGTATCAACAACTAACACAGCCCATTCATCGAGCAAATCAACTATATAATTACCATCATCCATTTATTAATAACAAACCATTTCAACAATCATTGATAATAACATTGTTACACCCTACCCAGCTGTATAGTATGACATGTCGCCCGTAATATACTTAATAAGTACTAAATGGTTTTAAATACCTATTAAGTACAGTATAAGAGACTTAAAAATTTTTCTTTTAATCCTTTACAATTTGTAATAACGAGTATAATGTAGTTACCAAAATAAAATTTAAATATCTTCTTTTAACTTATCCATATGCTACAAAAGAAATTGTCTTATTAGTTAATAATTAAAAAATAAAATAAAACTTCTAATAATGACATATAAATTAGTTGAGTCAATAAAATTCTAAAGATAATTACATTTATAAAATCATGAATGATTCCATAACTCATAAGCCCTATGAAAAGCAGTTGAATATTGGATCATCCTCATTTTCATAACTAAATAAATAATGGTAACAATATCTATAAATACATATCCAAAATTATAGTTTGTACCATAATTAAAACTCCATATACCTGCTTAATTAAATGACTATTCTATTAATACTATTATACATCATATAAAATTCCTATTGAAAATATATTACATGAAACAATAGCCGTGACTCATGCTTTTTTCCTTTCATTTTCCTGCGATAGTATAAAAAACTATCACTAAACAAAATTGTTTAGTGGTGCTAATTTGTATATTTAACAATAAATCCATATTTTTCTAACATTAAAATATTATTTACACATAAAATTTTTTATAAAAAATACTCTTCATATACTCTTATTTGAAGTCTCAATTATCTCAAGACTCAATCATTAATTTATAAGAAAGCATTTAACATTAGCAATAGCAACAAGAGTGAAAATCCTTTAATTAAAACCCATTAGTTACCCACATAAATTGATAGAATATCATCAATGTCATTTCCATAAAACATTCATTCAATAATTCAATAATATTTTAATTAGCCTCAACAATCTAGATAGACTCAATCCGAAGGGCCATCAGAGTTTAGTGTGCACATCTAAACCTGCCTGTCTATAACCTCAATTTGTAATTTTTATCTCAACTGAAGAGGAAGCCTGTTTACACCCTCACTATGGAAGGAGTCTGTCTACAAAGAGCAATATCAATCACAGTATCAACTTCAACAAATAAAGTGATACCGGTAATGTAATAACCATATCATAATATCTACTCTAACAAATGAAATGATATTTGTGTAATCACCATGCCTATCTATTGCTATGAGACTATAAATCATTTCATTCACATATATCAATATCAAAATCATATTAGGTAACAATTCACTTCATAACACTGTTAAAGCATTCTATCACAGTCACTTTTCAAATAATAATAATAATAATAATAATAATAATAATAATAATAATAATAAGTGGCTAACATTCTCTTTTTCATAAAAATACAATTTTCATAAATCGAATACAATCATGTAAATTCATATTATATTAACTAACACTTCTTTTCTTTCAAAACCATAAACTCATATATCAATATTTTCTTCAAGAAAATAAATTATTTCATAAATATAAAAGTAAGATCAAACACGTTTATGTTTTAAATAAGATAAATAGCTAGTATTGCACTAACCTGACTTATAAGGCTGCACTAGCCTTCCCTTTTTACTTATTGACTCTATTTCACTTCTGTGATTTATCTTAACCTATAAATAAATTACACAAATTATTTTAGTTCTTTTTAAACCTTATTGATATTTGAATTGCTATTACTTTTATTTTTCTTTTAGTTTACATTTACATTTTATTTCATTGAATCTCATAAACTTATATTCTTATTCAAATCAATTAATTTAAATCTTTCATGAATTTATTTATTCTTTCAATTCCATATATCTTTAAATACATAATCAAATTTATTATTTTCTTTAAGAACCAATGAAACCAAAATTTCACTTCAATATATTTATTTAAATCACCAAATATTATAACATAAGATTTTACAATAAAAATCCTTAACGGGGGGGGGGGGGGGGGGGGGGGGGGGGGGGGGGGGGGGGGGGGGGGGGGGGGGGGGGGGGGGGGGTGGGGG
>CANUEP010131956.1:0-49496 GCA_947857235.1 Jatropha podagrica | reverse complement strand
ACAACAAAAAAAAAAAAAAAAAAAAAAAAAAAAAAAAAAAAAAATCAGTTACAAACAAGGGATCATACAAGGTTGGACACATTCCCTCACATGAAACAATCATTTGCCAAACAATTACCATGGTCCTTCCACTGCTCTGAGCCTGTATAGGTGAGGTTGCTCGACCACGATGCCTGGGCATTGATGGAATGGTGGAGGATATATTATTAACTTTCTCTGTACAATCAGCTATGGACTTTTGTATAGCTGGAGCAACTTCCTTAAGTTGATTAATAAGCACCTGTACAGAAAAATATCTGAGTTGGAATCCATCAACATGGCATCTGGTAAACAAAAAAGCAGTGACCTAACAAACCCAATGCAGATGTCATGAAAGTGCTTCAAGTTCAATCTAAAATTGTAACCTATAACCAATTAATTACAACAGAGATTTTCTAACTTTAAAGCACCAACCTTATCACTTTCATGAAAAAGAAATATCTTGCCAGCTTTCACTGTTCATTGAAAATTACCAGAATCTACTCAAAATGTCTAACTTAAAAATCTTAACCAATAAACCCCATTCTCACAAAGTACAGGGATACCCTTTCTCTCAGTCCATATCCTACACATGAAATACTTTTAGAAGGTCAAAGGAATCACAAAAATCAAAAAACAAATAATGCAAATTACAGTAATTCACTAAGATTATTGCTCCCAAAAGAATATGCACAAGGCATGAATATTACTGTTACAAGATGTAGTAGTAGCACTAGAAATTAGAGAAGATTTAGATTACAGCAAAGCAACTGCCGAATAATTAGAATATAAGATTATCAAATTTAAACAACCGCCATGTAACAAATCAACACAGAACTAACGTGTTATCCATTACATTTTGAGCATTAAACATTGTGAGACATCCTTGCTCTATGAATGTAAGGTCAGAAGCTGAGAAAAAGAATATTTAACTATCATGTTATCAACACAAATCAAAGGAAGCAAAATGAAGAATAACTTTGTGCAAATGTCAAATACATCCAAATGTTATAATCAACATAAAGTAGAACTAGAAACAGAAACATCCAACTTTGAACTCAAGTTGAGAACAGCTTTACTGTTTGCATAGCGCCTTTGCTGGAGTCTGAAGAGTACTTCATTACCTGAAAACTAGCAAGGTGTTGTTGATGCTCTGCAAGAGTTGCAGCTAAGGACTCTGTGTGGCCACTTGTGCCACCATCATTTGCACTTCGTAGTAAATCAGGGCCTTCTCCATCATTAGCTTTGGCCTAGAAAACAAACGTTGCACAATAGCACTTCAATGCATCATAAGTGATGGGCAAATTCCAATAAAGTACTCACATAATTCGTAAAGCAGATGGATTAATCCATTACTCATTGTTCCTTTTTATTCTGGTAACCCAACTTTTCAATGGGACAAGTTTAATTCTGTTTTAACATTTTTAAAAGAGTGCATATGCATATTGTTCTCAAAATTCCATAGTTTTCAAGATTCATATTTTTTTTTTAACTTCTTGTCAGTGACAATCTTGCCTAATTACAATATTTAAGTGCAAAATTCAAAATTGATAAACATTCTGGGTTATTCCAAAATGGAAAAGTGGCAAGGCGGTTATACAGAAGTATTAAACGACATATATTAGACATCAATCTAGCTTGTTATACAATGCACCAGGGGATGGCAGTTGTAAGTAAATGAACATTTATGGAACAAATAAAATAAACTTTCCTGGATTTTAGAAAATCGTAAAGTAAAAACCGACAAGAAAAAATGGGGAGAAATAATCCCATATCCTAGCTTGCATGAGTGAGATATCTGACATTAAAAATTCAAAACACGACATTGATGATACTAGTTCTCATGCATAAAAATTTGTTAGCACATAAATTTGCAACCTCTTCAACAACAAATTTAACGGACAAAATGGAAGAAAGAGCACCAAGCTAAACTTTATGGTAGCCAATCACACAATATGAGGTTTTATGCCCATTTTATAAGTAGATCAAAAAAAGATTGCACTTCACCAACACCAAAATATTTCTTCCATGACGCCAAACAGGTAAATATGTACGCTGGCTGTACACATGCATTTTAAGTCAATTTCCTTCCTTAGCTGAAATGCAATATTTACCTTTAATTTTCAAGATACAAATTAGAGCAAGTCAACGATAATAATATTCTAGAAACTAAAATACTTCAATTCAGATTCAAGATGATAAGTTCTGCAAACATTTTGCTTCCAGTAACCCAAGTTCTCTTCAATGCCTTTCATGGCATCATCATAAGTATTTGCACTCCACTCGCCAACTCCAAAATCACCTCCCACAAATATCCATTGCAGAATTTTGCAGTCTTGGACTTAAAAATACATTTGATTATGTCATACAGAAACCAAGCCATAGCATAAAGGCCGTGGAAAGGCACCCAAAAAGAATGACTTTTTACAACTTACTGAATAAAATCGAAATAACCAGGAAAAGCAATAGCATACCAGATGAAGCGACTGTTTGTGAATACGTTGCAATGCATGAGTCCAACGCCTGATGATTTCTGCTACATCAACAGTAGGGTGCACTCTTCCACCTCTATCATCCACCCACGAATGTGTTCCGTCATTTACTTGTAGATGGGATGAATCTAAATTGTTCTTCAGCTTTTCCCGATTTGTATTTGACCCATCACTTTGTTCTTTGTCATCCAAATGAGCATTTGACAAAGGAACTTGAGAACTCTGATCCATAGCTGAGAGCAAAGCCAATCCAGAGATGCGGTATCTGTAAAGGGAATATTATGCATGAATATTAAAGCTGGTAGATTAGGATCTTGAGTCCCAAAACAGACAGTAATTACCTATGCTCTCGATGAGCTATTAGATCCTCAATTGGACCTGAAGCAAGAACTTCATGTTGACCTGTAAAAGACATAACACATGTGAAGGTTTTATCAGATGCAGTCACGGGAATAAGACATATATAAACAGCAGCATCAAAAAACAAAGATTACAAGAGTCAAACACAAAGAAAATTAGAGAGAGACAAGAAAGAAGATGCCAGCATCACTAAGAAGCATGCCATGATGATGGCTTGCAATACATTAGGAGGCTAAAAAACATTAATAATAAACAGAAGTCAGATAAGAAAACGTGAGAACCAGCAAGCAAGTTTCCTCTTCTCAATGGGAAAAAAAATTAAGGGTGTAGCAATAAAATGAGTGTGGATTCTTAGCACAAATGTTAAAGGAGAAAAAGGCCAAAAAACAAGAGATGGTCCAAGAGCAGGGATGCTTTTCCGGTAGCCAATGGATGAAGGATGAAGAGGATTGGCTTCCGCTTGTTAAGAAAAAACATAGTGGACGAGGTGAAGTCAGTTGTCACCCATTATTCTTGCATTCTCATTTAAAAATCAAAAGTGTAGGGATTATGCAAGGACTAACACCCTTCCTTTTGCCTCTCCTATTGAACTAAGCACCCATAACATTATTTTCTAGCAAGACTATGCTTTTAGGGTAATTATATCAACAAAGTTAAAGAGTTTGGGGCACCTTAGCATCTGACTAAATCTAAACTAACATAACTATGCTGACTAGGTAAAAAAATATTTAACAAATGCCAAGAACTAAAATTAATAATTTTGAAACAATAAGGACCAAAGTATATATTATGCCAAACATCTAAGAAATTCTAGTAATTTAACCATTTTACTGCCTCATATGGCTTCAATCTTAACCGAGGCATCGATTCTCAGCTCCACCTATTTATGTAAAAAATATTGTTCTGTATTTTGGATATTGTTTATATTCTTCAAGCATTCTGAATTTCCTGTGCCGTGACCTTGCATGGACTCAATTCTGCACACTAATTTGAACTTTGACTTTTATATTTGTTACAAGTTTCCAATTGGTCTTTTGATTTGCGTCATCTGTAGCTATATTCAGGCTTTTCAGTCTTGACTTTCTACTCAACTCACATACTGAATGAAGTTTGAGCTCTTAGTATTGAAGGTTTATGCACTTATTTATTTCAACTTTCCCAATCCAAAAACATACTGAACGAAGTGAACACAGTAAGACAATATTTGATGTCTCAACTAATATTTCAGAAAAAATACAAAACCAAGGTGGTAAACTTGTTTTTCCACACCCCCCAAATTGGCAAAACCAACTCATCTATGCCTCTAAACAGCACAAAAAATATTCCAAGGAAACATCCAATAAAGAAATGGGAGATTGAAAAAACATGACAATCACATAGAATCTGCAGGCTAAGCCCCAAAAAGGGAAGGCGAATATTTCAAAGCATAAATGTAACATTCTCTTCAAGTGAACACATTACTGGTTTTCCCCCAGGCTTAAATAACATGACTAGATATCAGAGAAACAGATAAACGGATCAACTTCTTATATTCAAGTAAAAGACAACAATGGAAATGACTAAGACGGTACTGGACATTGCAAGAAATAGTAAACAAACCATTGAACGAAAAGCATTTTTCAAAAAAAATAATTGATCCATTCAACCATTTTCTATCTCCTAACCGCTCTCGGTCTGTTGATTAAAGAAACCAAGCACATTAGAATTTTCGGCATTACTATTGCAATGTGTTGAGACAACAATCAAAAATCTTCCAATGTGATTTGAATCATTTTGTCAAAAATCGAAAATAACATTTCAATAACTTTTTCCAAATCATCTAAAAGCACAATGTGAAAAAAAAAATAATCAACCATATGCCGAAGAAACACTAACATAGTAAAAAGTTTATAGGTGATAAGAAAGGAAACTACAATTATTTCAACTTACTTTTACGAGACAATATAGATTCCCACAATCGAGTAGCCTTTGAAACTAAATGGGCATTCTGACTAGAACTTGATACAAGATCATCCCATATTTCTCCTTCCAACTTCACTTTGTTCCTCAAATCATGCAGTTTTTCCAGTTCTTGCTGCAAATAGGCCTGACATCCAGGTTTTCCATAGAAAAATACCAGCAAAAACTCAGCTGCTGTCTGTTGAAAATCTCAAAAGAATGCTAATGGGTTTTCCCTTTACCTCTTCAGCACAAAGACCACGAAACTCTGCAGTCATTTCATGAGCCAAATTGGACCACATTGCCTGTCTTTGCACTGCTGTTTCTGCATTTTTAAGAAACCTCCTTCTTTCAAGTGCTATTCTAGCCTGTTTAAGATACAAGTTTCAGTGCTATTGAATTCAAATAAAGAAGTTTTAGAAACTACTGCTAAAGGGAAACATACAGAAAACATAATATGTTAAATAAAATGGAGATAAGAAAGACCATAATAAACACCCAACTCTTTTCCCCAACACTTTCCAGCCTACAGGCTGTGCACTATAACATGCAAATTTAAAGCAGCAGTACTAAAAAGCTGATATGGATAATAACTTAAAATATAATTTATCTGAGGGCCAATCATATGCTCACAGAAAACATCATCTTCCCAGTTGTATAAAAAAAATAGCACATAGTATTAGAACACATAGAAATAAGAAATATAAAACTTGAAAGGAGAACAACCAGAACTTGGAAACTTGAGATGCCAGTCCTCTTTTTAAGGGAGGAGAGGGTCTTTTAGTTCATGTCCGTATTAGAAACCAGAATCGCATATATATAAAAATTCTTCCCTTTTTAGGTGCATTCCATATAGTCAACCATATCAAGACCTCATCTACCCATTTACCCTAACCTAGTTGAGACCTATTTATGGACAAAAAGATTCACATTAGTCCTCTTCAAATGATGATTCAACACCTTTTAATAGTAACATCCTACATCAAAGCTTTTAGGATTTCCATGTAACTTAAAGGAATTATAACTTTGCCTGCACTATCCAGATGAATAACAATATTATTTGAATTGAACAATCAAGTATGGACATCCCATGCATGCCATTAATTAAAAATGACTTTGTGCTGCTCTGACAATTTTAATGGACAAAAAACATATCATAAATATGTTTTACCTTTGTTACAGGAAGCAGTGTAGCTGCATGCTGAAAAGCCACATCAGTTAGTGAAGCAGGCAATGGGTTGGAAGCTACATCAGCAGCAAATGTCCGTCTATGAACCTCTCGCAATGCATGCAAGGAAAGTTGCCACAAAAGTTCAACAAATCTGTAATGATGTCAAAATCCCATTGGATGAACAAAAGAATATTTTACAATCATGCATAATTTACTGCAGCCAACAAATGAACTCAATAGTCATTTTAAATAAATTCAAAACAATGAGCATCTAATTTGAAATTAATGAACGAAAGTGGGCACAGGCTAAATCAAGAATTTTATCATAGCAATTCACTGAGAAACAGTAGTTGTATATCATCAACTGGGTTACAATGTGAGAAATGTTCCTTGGAGCATTCTCGCGAATTATAGGATAAGACCATTTTCATACATTGATTTGGTTCTTTGTTCATCTGAAGCAAAAATTCAACTCAAAACCAGGATCCACCTTTAAAATGCCTAGTCTACATTAGAACAATTTTTCACAATCCTTAACTTCTCATTTGATATAAGAGAGTAAGACTGCTACTCAATTAAACCTAAAGCTGGAGAGGACTAAGATATGTTGAACAAGCATCGAGAATAATATTCATATCTGCATCTGCATTTATATTTCAAACTCAAAAGGCACCAACAATAAAGTTCTCTAGACTCTACCTCGGTCCACAACAAGTAGCAAGAGATGAAACCCTCGAATTGCTCCTTGGAAGCGCCCCTTGAGATTCGAGCTCACTAATAATCCCTTGAACAACCTAACCACCAAAAAGAATCCCCAATTCAAATCCAGAACAAAATAAAACTCAAAAAAAAAAAAAAAAAAAAAACACAATTCAATTGAATCAAACTCCTCAAGTAAAGCCTTAAACCTTACCTTACGAAAATCACGCGACTGTGCAGAATCGAAAATCGGCCAAACCTTATCGAAATCCTGAGAGATCGCAACATTTGCAACAGAGAACTATATAAATAGATACTTGCACTAAACATAAAGGCACGCATAAAATGAAAATATATATATATATTCCTCTATATGCACAGGCCTGAAAGAGACAACAGACGTACTTTGGCGGATTGAACAGGGCCACGAAGAGATGAGAGGATGAAGTAGAGGAGCTGCTCGCCCAATTTAGGGTTCGAGTGACGGAAGAGCCCGACCCGAGGAGAACCGTTGGATGCTCCGAGTCCTATTATGTTCGGATCCAGACCTAACAGCAAACAGTTGGTGTACATTGCGCTTTCTAGCTCTATCTCTCTTTCCTTCTCTCTGTCCATCGTCATCTAAATTTCGCCTACCCCAACTGCTCTCTCTCTCTCTCTCTCTCTGCCTTCTGCTTTTCCTTCTTCTGATTCTGGTTGGTTTTTTCGTTTGCGTTTTTCCAATTTCTTTATTTCGATTGAAATTTTTTTAAAAATGGCGGTCCCTAGAGAGTTTCTTATTTACGGGACGAACCAAAAGAGTTTCAAGAAAATTGGGGAAATTTTGTAATTTTATAAATTTTAAAGGGCTTTGATTGGAGTTTAATTTTTGAAAATGGGGCCCTGGAGGCATAAAGCCATAAAGAAGTCACGTTTTGAAGTATTTGAAATGAAGAGGATAGAGAGAGGCAGGAGGCTAACGTGCGCCAGTCACAGTGTGCCGGCCAACTTCAAATCGTGTAGGTGTCATCATCTTGGTGCCTAGTAGTAGAATAATTTAATGTTTCGGAGTCTATTATATTTTTTCCTCTTTCTGTTTCTTTCTCCCACTTGAATAATGAATAGTCAGTTTTTCTTTTATATTTCTACTAATTAATTGGATCAGAAAAAGCAAAATAGATTTTTCTATATAGAAAACTTGAAGAAATCATGGTGTTTGATATTATCTCTTCCTCCCATTTTCTTTGATTGTTTTGCTTTTTCTACATGTTTCAAAATATTTAAAAGGTCTCTAAATTTATATATATTTATATTTATTTTTTCTATGATAATATTTATAATTTTTTTTAAATGATGGATTCTTATATTAATATTTTATTGAGTTAAAGATAAAAAAGGAAAAGTAATTTTTATTTACCAAATTTTCAATATGCGCACTTCGTATCAAATTATTCAAAACAAAATGAGACTGATGAATAAAAAATGTCAGAATTATAAATAATATAATTTAAAAATTTTAGTTTAAAACTATCTTTAAAAAAAAGTTTAAAATATATTTTGAATGCTTTATAATAAAATATTGTTGATGATTTAGGAATCTTCATTGATGATTGTAAGTTATCCTGAGTCATAGGAACTATATTTTAATTCCTTCGATTAGAAGGCAGTCAATATAAAAACTTATTCTCTTACAAAGTTCATGTTCGACAATAATTTTTTTTAAATGATTATATTATATAATTTTTAATTTTTATTATTTTATAAAAATATGCTCAAATAATTAATAATTATAAAAATAATTAATTTTATCAAATAGATCTTATAAACGTCTTACGGTTATGATGGTTTTTAAATTTGGGATATAATCCCTCGTTGTTTGCATTCTTTGAATTTATTTCCTTAATGGGATAAATTAGCGAATAAGCTATAGAAATATGTTGAATTTTAAAAGGAAAAAAAAAAAAAAAAAGAGCTGGCCAACATTGGGCTAGTACGAGAGGATGCACGCGATCCTTGGAATTGCAGTGACTACTGCACCGTTACTTTGCTTAACTGCCAAATCATCCCGTTGATGGATAAAGTGGATTTCTTTTTTCTTTTTTTTTTTTTCAACTCAATGGAGATTTTTTATGAAATAAAATAATATTATAAACTACATAAAAAGAATAAATAAAATGAAAATAATTATAATCAAAAAAATTTGAATTAAATATATTTCACTCCGTACATAAGCTTTGACTCTGTAGGTAAGTAAGAAGCCCAAAATTGATAAAGAGGATTTGATTTTTGGGTTAATATAATTTTGTAAAAGTATCACGGAGATCAAAGGGGGGAAAAATTACTTATTTTTGGCAAATTATTCGGGGAAATTGTTTTTATTGCCTTTTAAAAACTCTTGAATGTGAAATGATCATGTTTTAGGTTTGGACTTTAGTTTAACCGGGCATAAGCCCGTTATGGGCCCAACTTCCAGACGTTGGAGTCTTTGAGACTATAACTTGTAAGCCCGTACACCGCAAACGGCAAAAACGCAACGCAACGCGACAGCGCAGACCTATAAAAGGCGAACGGAATATCGAATCAACCCCACGCAAGGTAAGAGACGATACAAATTGAAGAAGACTCCTAGTCGGGCTATATATATTCGAAAACAACTACATATACATACGCGTAAATACGCTCAATACTCCCCCTATCTATTTGCTTTTTTGCTGATGTTTGTTGATGTTTCTTCTCCTCTGCCTCTAAAGAGAAGGAGACTCACCACCATCGATATAATGGAAGCTGAAGCAGCTAAGGTGTTTTTTTTTTTTTTTTCCAACTTTCAACTTGTGTATCTTCTTTATATGTAAATCTTAGTGAGTTTTCTTCTGTATTGATACATGGGCGGATCTGGGTCTTGTTCAAAATCAGCTCTTTGTGTTTAAATGTTTGATTATTGGTTTGTTAATGGATCCTTGCTTTTGTGTCTGTTTTCTTTCTTGATTTTTCAGTTTTGTCTAGCCTTGAATACACTAGTAAGTTGAATTAGGCATTATGAATGAAGATACGTTCATTTGTATGATTTACAAAAAGTTACCGCTTTTACAATTTGTGAAGATCATATGTAACATTTATGATTTTATTTGCTTTTATTTGGTACTTAAGTTCATAATTAGAATGCCTTGGTTATTTTGTTGCTGTTGGTACTATGTTATTTGATAGATTGAACTTTTGGTTTGAATTATGTGTTTCTTTGTGGATGATACTTCAACTGCAAGAAGTTCATTCATTTCTCCTTAATTTATCATTAGATACAGATAATATTTTAAAGGTTGCGGCCATCAGGCTTTTCGGTTTTCTTTCTATCCCTTCACAATCTTATAGCCATTTTAGTTTTCTATTTGTAGCTTTATCGTGTGATTACCAGTAAACTGTGTAATTTTTGCTAGTTTATTTCCACGAGTTTTGTCAATTCTAAAAGTGGCTCACTTGTGGAAAAGCTCGTTGATTCCTTGGAGAAAAAAAAAATGGCACTTCTAGCAGGTCCATAGAAGAGGTTATGATATAGGTTATGTAGTCTAATTTCCAAAAACATCCTGTTATTGTTTTCTTTTTGTTGTCACCTCGTGCTTAGTCAGATGGGAAATAAATGTTTTAAGGATGATATAATTATTACCTGTGAGTTTTGATATTGAAATCATCAAGGAGTTATGTGAACAAAATTAAATTATCGGTTTTGTATTTGTACTTTGCTGCTCTAAAGCTTGTGGAATGTTATCTGGCTTGTTTTTTGACTTTATTTCCATGTCATTTCAGGCAAAGCTTGCAGCCGTTAAAGAAAAGTTTGGGCGAGATATCCGCGTTTTTGAAACCATAGGACTCTCTCCATCAGCAAATCAAGTGTCTGGCGAGGGTATGAATAACTCAACCATTATGCTTTTATTGAGGCTGAAGTACGAACATGGTTCCTTTAGAATTTTAATTTAGGATTCCTTGATAAAGTTAGTATTTTATTCTTTTCAGCAGATGAATCAGATGACTTCTATGAGTTCACTGCCGAGGACTACTATAACATGATGGCATTGGCAACAAAAAAGGAGAAGGGAGGTAATACCAATGATGACTGATTCACAATATTATATAGTGATACAAATGGGTAAAAAAAAAAAAATTAGGCTGTTTTCTCAGGAACGTCCATTGTAGTTTGCAAAGGATTTTTCCATGTTTCCATTGATATATAGGATTCTATTTTTTTATCGTGCATATGTAGCTGATTGCTGATTTAAGATTTTTTTTTGGGATTTGTCAAGTGGAATCCAATTTTGCATTGTGCTATATTCATCATCCTGGATTGGTGAACTCATTCTTGTCATATCTATGTTGTTAATGTGTCTGTGGAATTATGAACAGATAAATATTTTAAGACAAGGAAAATTCGGGAAGCAGAAGAAGCAGCTTGGAGATCCAAAAGAAGCAAGGTTCTCGACAGATTCTTTTTGTTATTTATTTATTGGTTCAGGTCCTACGATATAAACTATTTAGCGCATTTCGAATATTATGCACACTGCATCTTACCTTGCAGGGTCAGGGTTTAACTTGTTTGCTTGCTAATGTATTCAGGCTGTGATTAGGGTTCGCTTTCCTGATAATCTTACATTGGAGGTAGCTTTTCTTTCATCAGAAAAGATTCAAAGCTTAGTCGATGTTCTCATGAAAGTGGTCGCTCGACCAGAAGTGCCATTCTATTTATGTATGCAAGAGAAGGCTAAGATTTTACTTTTCCCATTTATCATTTGTTATTTATTTTTCTACTGGCATGATGAATTGTGTAAACTGAAGTTGTAAAGTCTAACACATTCTCATGTTACAGATACCACTCCACCAAAGAAACAAATAAAAGACTTCTCAGTGGATTTTTACTCAGCTGGCTTTGTTCCTGGTGCAATTGTATATTTTTCGTATGACCTACCACAAGGTTAGTTTACATTTTGGAGGATCAAAATTGGTAAAATGTGTATGGCCTGAATTTTTTATATCTTATTTTAAGTTGCATTGACATTTTCTTTGTAACCTAGTCATTATAGTTATTGCTTCTCAATATTGCTTTTTGGCCCTCTGTTCAATTGCTAATGGTTTGGTTGAGGATTTCAACAGTTATTACCATGGATTTGGTCAGTAATAATGGTCTATTTTGCAATTTAATGTCAGTGGCGTTACTGATAGACTGTTTTGGCTAACCCTAGCCATTAGTGCATATATAGAAGTAGCTAATTTGCTATAAAAATTGAGTGGCTGTTCATTGATTGTTTCTAGATATTCATGGTTTAGTTTTCAATAGTTCTCTTGTAAACATATACTGAATCCAATAACTTATAAGGAGAAAGATGAATGCTTCCTCTGGTAGAATAGTTTTTGAAGCACAATCATTTGAAATACCCTGTCACTATTGCCTTTTATTCCAACAGAGAGGTGAAATTTGGAGTTTTTTTATTGAGGTAATATATGCAGGTAGGTGACTTGCACTCACATCTCCTGTTGAAATGTAGGTAGGTTCCTCTTTACAGATTCAGTATGTAGTGATGCTGAAGCTTTTTATGCTAATTTCCACATCCAAAGGGTTTAGTTATTTTATGAATGACTACCTGTTTGTTATTTAGAGAAATAACATAATATATTATTTTTCTCCAAGTTCAAAACAAAAAGAAGTTTCTATTCTTTTTCCCATTTCCTGTTGATTTTGGAAAGCGTTTATTATTGGGAGAAGAAACAGGGGGAAATGGTAGTGTCAGTGACTGATATTATAAATGAGATGTGAATTGCAGAAATACTTTTGTGTTCATGGAGATAGTATTTTGATGGTTAATCTCATTATCTTTTTTATTTGTGGATGCATTGTGAAGTTGCAGAACTAGTTAATATTTACTGATACCTTAGATTTCTTAGTACAGAAATATGCTAGACAATCAGTGTTTGTGGTTAGTAGTTACAAGAGTAGTTAAGAAAACAATGTGAAACTTATATGATTGAAATGTTATGGCCATTACTCCAATAATAGTTGTGATATGGTAGTTTATTTTGATCACCTTGATCAAGAACAGGCTGAATATGTTTTTAGAAACTTGAGTTATGCAACCACCATTTCTTTTGTGTGGTTTTCCAAAGCAAGAGTTGTAGACATTAGAACATTTTGATAGCTTACCAGATAAACCCTTAAGTCCTTAACCGTGTACAAGAGATTCACACATGCAAATCTTGACTTAATCTTTTGTAAAGTTGAATTGTTCCTGTCATGCTGTCAGTTTCAGCTTCAGTTATTTGTTTCTACATTTTGGCTAGTCTTAGAATTTCCATTTCCATAGTTTTAGGAGATTATGTCTCCACTTCCCCATGTTTCCTTGTTTAGGGGATGGTTAATCCAACAAAGTTGTAATTATGAGCAGCTAAAGAAATAAAGAAAATTATTCAGAATCTAAACCAAGTCTTGGGTGCTTAAAACTCAGAGATCTACAGGTTCTCTCTTAACTAATCTGTCCTTGTAACCATAGATTGAAGGAAGAAATTATGCACACCTACACCTAGCGTACCTCAGCCTACACCCACACCTCTCTCACCCCGACCCATAACTCGTTCTATTTAAGGGAAGCTAACACATCTGCATTCTTTTTGGACCTCTGTCCCATGTGAGTACAATCTCGAAATGAATATTTCTGAGTATTCCATCTCAATGATATGTAATGTTTGTTTTCCGTGGAACAATACATCTTTTGCCTTTCTTTTATCCTCTCCTCTACAATCTGATCATATGATATATAATGCAAGTAATATTATTGTTGTGCAATATATAGGCGATGATGCAGCAGCTCTTAATTCTGGCCCCTTCCTCCAAGAGGAAATTGTATCTTTGAAAGGTTTGGATGCGATTTCTGAACCAGCAGAACCTGTTCAGCTTCATCCTGCACCTGAACCTGAACCTATGGCAGCGCCTACCCCTGTTCCTCAAGAGTCCAAGCCTGCTGGGAAAAAACCCATCAAGCCGAAGTGGCTGAAAATGTGAGGTGACCAAATACACAAGTGAGCACCTCATTCCTCTACCATTTCGCGCATTTTTTTTTCCCTCATTGCCATAATTCTCAGTCCTAGCTCTTTTAGTTGCAGGCTATAACATTGAACATGCAACCTAAAACACTTCTGCTAGTCCATAGAAGCACATTTCTGAGGGTAACTGGACGGAAGAACACAAGGAAATCATTCCAAACCGTGGTAGAATGTTGTAAAAGGTCGGAGGAAGTTACTTGTTTCTTATGACCAACTCTTTTGTAAAGTTTATTGGCTAACAATCATGTGAATATAAGTCATTTGGTCTTGCTTCAAACTTTCTTCAATTGCATGTGATTGCCTTTATTTGTAGTCTCGGATTTCTTGATCATTTTGTATGCATTTATGCATTCCCTTGATTCTACTATACAGTGAAAGCAGGGGGTACTATATGATCTTCCTAGTCACCTTAAATGCATGAGATTTGGGCTTGGCTTTCATAGTTCCTTGGATCATGTGACTTCAAATAATCCCTCAGTGTAGTACTCCTAGCTATTGAGGCTCTGGGTTTGGAGTTCCTCAAATTTATGGGGTAACTCTTGCATTTTGACAGCCCTTTGAGTTTCAACCCAGAGAACAAGATAGAACACATGGAGTCCATGGACTCTCATTTTGGATAGACCCAATTTAAATTTTCATTTTATAGAAATGGATCTTGAAAGAACTGGTTATATTTGATAATGTTATGTATTAAATAGCTCATTTTAAAACTTAAATGCTCTTATTCAGAGTCAAGTTTGTAGTGTTGCTGCACTGAACTTCGTTTGCTGATGTAAAGTATCTCCAGAGTCATCGACTTTGAATGTTGAAACAATTTTTGCGTGGAGATGGGGCCTTTTGCCCTTTTCATTTTCCGATTTTCAGATTATTCTTTGACTACAAACTTTCTTTTCCCACTCTCATTATGGAAAATTTTCTTGATTACTCTTCCTTATTCCATGATTAACCAACCCACCATTTGTTTCTTTCTCTTTATGCAATTTTTTTCATTTTACTCTCCTACCTTGTAGCTTTTCTTTTTCTTTTCTCTTGAATTTATTCCGTAAAATCAATTATTTTTGTAGCTATTAATTATTTTAATAGCGTAATTTTTTATAAAATATTATATTAATCTCTAAAAACTAATAAAAATAATTATCAATAAATTACTTAAAAAGCTATTATTAAATACTTTTTTAAAAAGATATTTATATCGTTGCAAATTTCAAAATAAAATTAACTTCGTATTTGAAAGGTACAAAAATATTCATGAAAAAAAATTAAGAATATTTATAATATTTTTTTTTTCTGGCTGCTTTGGTGGCTTCCTTTCACTGGCACTAAATTAATGCAGATGTTTGGTTTGATCTTCCTAATTATGCCATTAATTTAGTTAACCCCCACCTATCAAAAATTATGGTTGAAAAATGTGCTCAACTACCACTCTATGAGCAGTCATATATTATAGGTTGAGCAGATTATGTTTTAATTAAATATTTTCTTTATTTTATAATATTCATCATATTAATTAAATTATGATTATTTTTTATATTCAAATTTAACAGATGATATTTAAAAAAAATAAAAAAAGAAAAAATTTGCCTAAAAAGAAAAAATGACAAAAATTATATAACATACAAAATAATAATTTAGTAGTTAAGTTATGTGATTGAGGTCTTTTTAAATTTTATAATTTCAATAATAAACAAAATTTCAATTATTCTAAAAAGACAAAGGTTAAGATTAAATATAATTTTGCGTCCTGCTAAACCAAATTCCATTCACCTAATCATTATTAATAAACAAAACCCATTGCCACGTTTTTTAATTGGCTAAATCCATTTTGGAGTAATTTCTCTATTTTTTTTAATCGTGAATAAATAAAGCATATAAATAAATAAATAAATAAATAAATATATATATATATATATATATATATATGTTATTCTTAAAAAAGAATTCTAAAAGCAACAACGGCGGACCATTGAGATTTATAAAAGATATCGCACCCAAAGTCAAAACCGGTTACGTTACGACGTTACGTGACTGGTGGTCAACATCGGTCGACTTAAGTTTTCTTTTCTGAGGACCAATTTGGTCCGTTGATGCGAAATAAAAATTGCCGGGACTTTTTTTTTCTCCACATCCGAGAAATTTGTTTATTTATTGAGAAATTTAACTGATCAAAATAATATTATAATTTTTTTTAATCTAAAAATGTTTATGGTAAAAAAAAATGTAAAAGATTTAAGCAACATTTGATTGATATCCGTTATTATAAAATAATAACTCAGACATTTAAATCAAATATCTCCGGTCACGAAGATTTTCTATTTTAATAATATTTTTCTGTGTTTATTTTTTTATATAAAATATGATTTTTTCATATAAAATTATATTTTAAATATTATTTCGGTTGATATATTATTTAACCCTATGAATTGTAAAAAAAAAAAAATTTATAGCTCTCTTTGTTTTCAAAATGATATCGTGGCATTTTAAAATTTTAAAATGATTAATATTAGACCCTCGTTAGTTCAGTCAACAAACGCGTGAAAAAATAAATTCTTTCCTTGCGCGTCAACTTCTGAAAGTCACTGCATGGCATTTTAAATTATTAAAAAAAAAATTTTATTACCATATTAATTAGAATATAAAAAATATTTTTTTCTCTCTCATCCTGTTTTCTTTTTGCAAAGATTTGGGTTATTCCAAACTAAAAACTCATCTCTCTGCTACGATGGCCCGCGTTGATGAGAGCGGTGGTAGGCGCGACTTGAGCTCAGGTCACCGGAACGCCGAAAGAAAGGGAAATTAGATCGCACGATCCACCAATCAAAGAAAAAAAAATCCCATGTTCTTGTTTTCGTTTACTCTCTCTTTTCTCTTTTCTATTCTTTTTTTTTTCCTTCTTTCGTTTTCTTGATCCATGGTAAAAGAGAAAAAAACCCATTAACCCAATACTGATTGTCTATCGATTCTTGAATTAAAGTCGAAATCTTTGTTTTCTTTCACGGCATTGGACCAGATTAAACAAGAAAGAGAAAAAATCAAGAAGCTTTAAAATCATTGGTTGCTATTTGCCAAATCTCCAATGCTGCATTTGAGAATACCACAAAGAAGTAAAAGAGAAAGAAATAGCAGAACAAGTAACAGAACCCAGAAAACATTTACTAGTTTTGATCTAATGGATGAATAGAAAGATCAGATAAGAAGACAAGTGGACCTGATGGTGGGTGGCGCATTATTGTCATTGAAAGGAGTCAAGAAACTGGTATTTCATCATTGTGAAGGTGCTGTTGCTACGTTTGGAGTGGTGGGGCTGCATAGATGAGGAATATGCAGCTTCAACTTTGTCATTTGGGTTCTTCAAAAAAAAAAAAACTGTCATTTGGGTTAGAGTTAGAGATTATTTGCTATTTGAAGGAACTATTTGGGTGGGAAAGTTATTAATTATACTTTCCACCTCCTTATATATTATTGTATTTTCACATGCCTTTCAACTTTTAATATTTTACTTTTTGGCCCAGACAATGTAAAGGTTATCCAATCTTGTCCTTTGTAATGTGAGATTGCTTTGTTTGATCTTTACCCAACCGAATTGAATGGGAGTAGGGTCAGGGTAAAGGGGACATTTCCATTCTATTTCTATTTTCTTATATATGTTTAGAGAAAATTTTAAATCAGTACCTAAATTTAAGTCTATTTCATATATGATTTTAAAAACTCATATATGAGTATTCAGGTTAACAAACTAAACCACCTTTAATTAAGATAACTGAATGCTAAAATTGTAATAACCAATTTGATTTTAAATATTTTGATTTCATTTATGAAAATTGAATTAAGGAGGAACCAAATTTTTACTTTCATAAATAAATCCATGCAGTTGAAAAATTGAAATCAATTATAAAAATAAGATTGGTTCGACTCAATTTTTATTTAAATAAAATATGCATATTCTTCTTATAAAAATTAATTATTTTGAATTTCTTAAAAAAAAGAAATTAAACCAATAGAAAATAGGCCAAACTCAATTTAAAAAAAAATTGAGAATAGACTAAACTACTTAATTAATTCAAATTTCAAAATTAAGATGTTTAATAAATCAAATTAAAGTATTTAATGAGTGCAATTTTATAAATTAAAGTATTTATTATTTTAAAATAGAAGTTAAGAATATCATAAAAAATTTTAGTAAAGAGTATATAAGTGAATTTATATATTCCATCCATCTTATTTTATTTGCATGGTTTGACAGTATATTAAAAATTTAGTCAATAAAAATTATTTTTTTATTTTTTTACTATTAATTTATTAAAATATTAATAAAAATAATTGATTTATATATGATAAAGGTTATTATGAGAAACGTAATTATTTATAAATCTAAATTAAGATTATTAGAAAAATATAATTATTTATAAATTTAAATTTAAAATATTGTAAAAATTTTGAAATATAAAAAAATAGCAAAATAACAAAATGGGACAGGAAAAGCGGTATTTAGTGGAAACAAAAATCCAAATATAATAAGATCCAATGGAAATAGTTTATACTCGTTCGGAGCACAAATTATAAATAAAAAATATGGGGCGATGGCCTGAAAATTCCTATTCGCGTCGTCGTCTACGGGCGGGCGGCTAATGAGAGTTTTATGTATTTTCATACCAGACAAGAAGAGTTTGGTCATTGGTAGGTGGGAATTCAACCGCTGCGGGGGGAAAAAATAAAGGGCAAAAGAAAGGGAAAATTATTAATTAACCACTTCTCGAAAAGATTTAAAGCACTTAACTATTGCTTGTGTCCATCTCCCTTTCTTGTCTCTGACATAAAAATATCTCTCTCACACGTTCCACTTCGCCAGCATACTTTGCTGGGCTAAGATTTCGCTGATTTTGTTCGGTACGTTATTGGGTTTGATCCTTTTGTGTTTCCTGTTGTTCCAAGTTTCTGTGCATGTTACCTTCGTGTAATGTTCGAATTTTCTCTGGTTCTTTATTTGGATCTAATTTGTAAATGGCATTTCTCTTGAAAAGTTTCTAACTTTGATTGTTGGCATGCCTTATTCTTATAATATTTGCTTAATCGATGATGATTTCATATACCCACCTATAATTCAGTATCTCTATTAACAGCTTATATTTTGAATGCCAAACAGATCAAGGACACCATATTTTTATTTGCTTGTATATTTGATAGAGGCACTTTTTGATTGAAAGACTCTAATTTTAAAAAAGAAAATGGATTCTGGTCAATGGTCCATCGAGAAGAGATCGAGTTTCAGAAGTGAATCATTTGGTAGAGATTCAGAAGATGTGCCTGAAACTGGGTGCCTCTCAATTATTGTGCTTGGTGCCTCTGGTGATCTTGCTAAGAAGAAGACTTTCCCTGCTCTCTTCAACCTTTATCGCCAGGTGTATATCAATTATTATTTGCTGTTATGAAATGGAAATTAGGATTTTTTTGTCATTGGTTTCTTTTTTCTTTTATTGTTTGGATTTAGAGCTGAAATCTGATTGATTAATTGATCTTCTATATGGCGGAGAGGATTCTTTGGTTTATAAGAAGATAGATGAATTATACGTTTTGCTGATAACATTAGCTAAACTTTGATCATCTTTTGGTTTGTTGGGTGTTTTCAGGGTTTTCTTCAATCAAATGAAGTTCATATTTTTGGGTATGCAAGGACTAAGATTTCAGATGATAATCTCAGAAATCGCATTCGTGGGTGAGATATCTCGGCTTGACTTTTGGTTTGTTCTTTTTCTTTCTGCCAGCATTCTTGTGCGTGTATGCATGATCTAAATGTGTGTATATTAGTATTATCTTTCTGGTACAATGCAAAGTGGGTAAAATTTGAGAATTTCTTGTTGATGGTCGATTTCTGGTTTAGATTTTTGGTGAAGAAAGCTGTACTTAATGAAAGAAGCTTGCTAATTTTAACTTCCTGTTTCTTTGTCACATTACATAGATAACAAGGAATTTCCATTTAACATTTTGTTTTATCAGTTCTGTTCAGTTGTATTTTTGTAAAATTAATTTTAAATTTAAAGAAACTTTTATAATAATTATGTATAATTCACGTTGAATAATAATTGCAGATATCTCGGCAAAGATGCTTCATCTGGGCTCTCAGAAGATGTATCAAAGTTCTTACAGTTGGTTCGTTTGGCCCTTTTCTGCATTGTTTTTGGTTGCTTTCCTCCTGCCTGCCTGGAAAGTAATATAATGACTTTGTAATCTTGTAGATCAAATATGTCAGTGGTTCATATGATAATGAGGAGGGCTTTCAGCTACTGGATAAGGAAATTTCAAAACATGAATTAGCCAAAAATAGTGTGGAGGGATCATCTCGGAGACTCTTTTATTTTGCACTTCCACCATCAGTATATCCAATTGTCTGCAAGATGATAAAAAAGTGTTGCATGAATAAATGTAAGTTTTACTGATTGACAATAGTCTTTTAGGCTGTCGATATATCAGGA
This sequence comes from Jatropha podagrica, assembly GCA_947857235.1. Lineage (NCBI taxonomy): Eukaryota > Viridiplantae > Streptophyta > Magnoliopsida > Malpighiales > Euphorbiaceae > Jatropha > Jatropha podagrica. The sequence goes on along the minus strand of CANUEP010131956.1, from coordinate 29,295 downwards.
TATTGTTAATTGGTCATTTGTTCATTTGTTTTATAAAGGTGATTATGCTGTGTTCATATATGGTCACCATTTGTATCTTTTGGGATTTTGGAAGGCGTTGGGGATGACATAAGTTCTGCAGATTAAATGACCCTTATTTTCGTCTTTTTACATTGGCTTATAAATGTTTCTGAAGTGTACTTATCAGGCAGGTGGATTATCTACTTATGCCCTCAACCATCATAGAATCTCCTTTTACTGGGCAATCTCAGTTTTTGTTTCTGTTTGTGAGACTAATGTTGTTGTTCTTGTAGGTGCCTTATTCATCATGCATTTCTTTGGCCTAGGAAAGCTAGTTTGAGTTGCCCTTACATCAAGAAGAATATTCGTGAACTTATTTTCATAGAATATAAAATGATTGATGTTAGAAATTTAATAATTGAAACTCATTTATCTCATGAATCACTCTTCTTTGCTGTTTTGGTGTTCCACGAAATCTGCATAGCATAATCACATTTCACATGGTACAATGCAAATTGATGTTCCTCTGAGCTTTGTGATTATATAATTGGCATTTAGAGAGTCCAATCACGCATGCTGGCATCTTATCCTCCCTGAAACTCAAGAGCAAAACTTCTAATCTTGATCTTTGTGAATGACTCTTGTGATCTGTTCTAGCTGATCTTGGTGGGTGGACCCGAATTGTTGTTGAGAAGCCTTTTGGCAAGGATTTGGAATCTTCAGAAAAGCTTAGTGCTCAGATTGGAGAGTTGTTTGATGAGCCGCAGATTTATCGTATTGATCACTACTTGGGAAAAGAATTGGTGCAGAACATGGTAAAATAAGTGCAAATACATGCTAATGCTATATCATTTTGCGTTTCTTTGTGTGGTACTCCAATTAATTTTTTATTGGTTTTATTGTTTCAATCTTGTAGTTGGTACTTCGTTTTGCAAATCGCTTATTTCTACCCCTTTGGAATCGTGACAACATTGCTAATGTACAGGCAAGAATCTTTTATCTAGTCATTATGTTCTAATCTGGCTCAAAAAGGTAAAATTAGTGCAAGGAGATTATATGAATTAAAAGAAAAATACAAAACCTACAATTGTCGTAAGCTTAAGGTTTGATTTGGGCTTCATATGTGTTAATTTATATTTTTCAATGATTATCCAAGTACTTGATTGAGATTATTGTTTGTCAGGTATAGCTGTGATTATTTGCTTGCTCTCATGTTTTCATAAATTTAAACCGTCTTTCCTTGGGTTGCCTGTTTTTCAGATTGTATTCCGTGAGGATTTTGGAACTGAAGGCCGTGGTGGATATTTTGATGAATATGGGTATGCAGAAAATTATTATCTAGATAGAAGAAGAATCTCCTAACAAGACGCACAAATTTTTACACAAGCATGATTTTGATTTTTCTGTTACATTATTATGTAATATAGATTTGTATCATTGAGTCATTTTTTTATTGCTCACATATGCTAACTAAATCTTTATTTTAAATTCTTTCTGTCTTTTGAATTTCCACAATATTGAGAAGTAAAGATGGTTAATTTCCTTTACTTTTCCCCCCCTGCAGAATCATCCGTGATATTATTCAAAACCACCTATTGCAGGTAAGGCCCATAATATTGAACTGAAATATTATCAACATAACAATGTATTCATCAGAGTGTTGATTATCCTGCACATGGAGGAGCACTTTTTTTTTTTTTTTTTTGGTGCATTTTAATATTGAAATATTATTTAGTTTCTGTATGGACAAAGTTAATTCTAATCCATGAACTTGAGAGTTGAGACCTTAACTCTGTTGGACAGTATCTTGATATTTTTATTTTGTCCGACAGTACTAAGCAAGTGAAAAAGAAGAGAGTTTAAAGTAAAAGAGTGCTATTTGTGCCTGATTTATTTGTTACTTCTCTATATGAACTGCAGGTTCTTTGTCTTGTTGCCATGGAGAAACCTGTCTCTCTAAAGCCCGAGCACATTCGTGATGAGAAAGTGAAGGTTTGCACCTTTTTATTCTACTAGTTGACAGTGTTGGCTGCCTCATATTTTCCTTCTTCCAATTGGTATGACCTGATACCCTTCTGATACTGATCATGAACCAAGTGTCTTACATATGTTGGTTCCATGAGGATTTACAAGAACTTTCGCAGACCTAACCGGAAGTGTTTACCTAGACTTCCAATACTGCTATCGTGTTTGGATACTTCATATTGCTTCACAGTCAGATGCTGTCATAGATTTGCTGTTTATTTGCCAATTTATGAATGGCTGAATCTCAGGTTCTTCAATCAGTACTTCCTATCAAAGATGAAGAGGTTGTTCTTGGACAATATAAAGGCTACACAGATGATCCAACAGTTCCAGACAATTCAAACACCCCAACATTTGCAACTGTTGTTATGCACATTCATAATGAAAGATGGGAAGGTAATATTTATATTGCGATTCTTTGATTTAGCATTTGTCAAGTTTATCCTGACTTGACACTTGATTTTGGAATTCCACATTTGGATTTTTTATCGGATTGATGAAAGCAAACCCTTGTTCTCAATTTGGTCTTGCTGCTAAACCTTATATTTTGTTTCTCAGGCGTTCCATTTATATTAAAGGCGGGGAAAGCATTAAATTCAAGAAAGGCCGAGATACGACTTCAATTTAAAGATGTTCCTGGTGATATATTTAAATGTAGGATGCTGGAACTTCAGAATTGTACATTTCTATGCGTCTGCATTTTATGGTCTCCATCGCAATGCTTCTGCAGTTTATGTTGAATTGGTGTAGGAACTAAGAGTGTTTTCTGACTTCAGATAATTATAAAGGCTCATAAGCAGAATGGTTTTTTGAGTTGTGGATGCAATATAACTAATTTTTATCTCAAACTTTTCGCCAACATAATCAATTATGACTGCTGGCTTCATGTGGCATCTTTTTGGTCTGCACTCGTTTTTTACTTGGATATTCCTTTTTATTTTGTAGCTTGACTTGTCTGCTATGATTTAGGTAAAAAGCAAGGAAGAAATGAACTTGTAATACGCTTGCAACCTAAGGAAGCTATTTACATGAAACTTACGGTATGTGTCTGAATGGTAATTGTTTGCAAAGTATTTTCTGTCTGCAGAACCGCATGCATGTTTCGCGTACTCGAATATCCGAGCTATAGGTATTCTCAGGGATATTTCTAGAAATTACCCTTCTAAATGTTCTCCAATTTGAGCTTTTATGAAAAAATGAATCCCAAGACAAGATTGCCACAACCAGGTCTTACTTGCAGTGGCATGCCTTCAATTTTTTTTTTATCGTTGTGTACCTGTCGCTCAAAATGTAATAAAATTGCAATAATCAATTTTGAGTCCTTGAGATGCCAAAATTTTCATGTATCCCTTTAAGACTTGTCACTAATTGCCAATGCATCCCATCGCATTTTTACATCTCAATTTTACTCTGCTACGCACTTGTGTCCTTTAAGACAATTGCTAGAAAATTTTAGCAATCACTTGTTCGCTGAATAACTCTGTGCCTCGAATGCAGGTCAAGAAGCCTGGCCTTGATATGCATACTGTTCAGAGTGAATTAGACTTGTCATATGGGCAACGTTATCAGGAGGTTACCATTCCGGAGGCTTATGAACGTTTGATTCTTGACACGTATGATTCCTTCCCTAATTTATGCATTCTATTGGTTATCTTGCATTGAAGTCCAGTGAGCTTAGAGAAGGCCTGCCTAATCTAAAAACAAAATAAAATTTGTAATTATTGTGCAAAATATGTAATAAGATAGGTACTAAAGACCGAATTTGATTTTACAGAATTAGAGGCGATCAGCAGCATTTTGTACGCCGAGATGAGTTGAAGGTAAATTTATTAACTTCAAGTATAATGATATTTTATCGAAATTATATTATTCAAAGTTTGACTGTTGCATAATTTCAATAACCAGGCGGCATGGGAGATTTTTACACCCCTTCTGCATAGGATTGACGATGGCGAATTGAAGCCAATCCCATACAAACCAGGTAGCCGAGGTCCTGCAGAAGCAGATCAATTACTGGAAAAAGTTGGCTATGTGCAAACACATGGCTACATCTGGATTCCTCCAACACTATAGAAATGTAGCATGTTTTCACTTATATATCCTTTCCTTTCCGTAATTTTCTAATCTTGCCTTCTTATCTTTCATGTATCGAACGCAGCCTTCTGTTTATAGGGTGTTGAGAGAATTCACTTGTAAGCTTGATTTACTGCCACCCAGAGAACAAATTTGTTGTGGTGTGTATAATAAGTGTATTGCAGAATAAAGTTGTCAAGCTATTTGTATCCAACCATCATTTTTGTTCAAAGTGGTTATTTGCTCTTTCATTATACTTGTTCTTACCCTGTTATTTGAAAAAACTAATTTCATACGACTTTCTCAATTTTGAAATATTAACAATTAGATTAATTTTTAACTAACCATAAGTTTTTTTTTTTGTGCAAATACGAAAAAAAAAATCTTTTCGTAGAATTATTTTTTGGGTGTGTTATGGTTTAATTGATACTTTAGTTTTTTCCCTTTTGGCCATATGTTTATGTTTGTTTCTGAATTATTTATTTTGAAGAGCAATGGACACAGCAGACAGCCTATTTGACAATGACAAAGTGCTTCATAATTCATTCTTTGGATAGTGTGTGTGGACTACATTTTTCCTTCTTCTGTTCTTCTCTTTTCTTGTAAGCAATAAATAAATGCACCCAAAAATATTTACTTTTTCCATTCACTTTTTCCATATTAAATTATTCTCATTTTAACATTATAATATATAATTTATATATTTTTTTACCTTTAAACTGAATATATTATTTTTTATTCTAATGTATTATATAAAAATATTAATTAATTTTTAAATTATATTTAATAAAATTATATTTTTAAATAGCTATAAATAAAATTGTCATAAAAATATTAATGTAAAAATTTATTATTAGTTAATAGAATTAACATTTATTAGTTATGAATCAATTATCAGCTGCATACGATCGAATCAAATGTATTTTTAATTATTTTTTAAATCATGATCGATAAAGAAGCCATAAATATTATAATATTTGTCAAAATTGGGTAATACATTAAATTAAATTAGTTATCTAATTTAATTAAATGTTATCTAAGAGAATTTTATTAGTTAAAAATTTTAATATTTTTAATTAATATTTAATATTGTAATCAAATAACAGAAAATAAGTTATTTGAAAAATATTTTTCAAAAGTAAGTTATTTTTGTGTAACCAAATACCAAAATTTTTTTTTTAAATTACTTTTTCATGTGAATATGAATAAAAAAGACAATTTAGCATTAAATTAAAAAAAAAAGGTTTAGAGGTAGCATTAAGACTATTTGGTATTATTAGGTTGACAATAAAAAGGAAATAAAGAAGTAAAAAACTAATAATAAATTAACAATAATTTGTTTGCCAATCCCAATTTATAGTTGAATTAATCAATCAACAGTATAACCAAAATTTTGACTTAATTTATTTTTAGTGTACACCGTTAGATTAATCTTACTTGCCATCCCTGAAATCTGATCGAACGGTCAATAATGATATTGTAGATCCAGAAAGCTTTGTACTTAGACCCCACAAAACCTTACCCTAGAATCTAAAGAATAAAGCTAAATAAATGACACATCACCTAAACATCCATTGGTGAAGGTACAGAGATAGAGAGAGAGAGAGGATCATCTGTGCTATTGTTTAGCTGCGCACGTGTTACTTCTCTTCTCTTCCCTGCCTCTTCCTTAACCCCCCTTCTCTCCCTCTCTTTCTCTCTCTGCTAAATTTGGCAAACTCTTTCTGTTCCCTACATTGCTTGCATGGATGGGTCAAACTTTTGATTCTCATCTCTTGCTGGATTTTCCATAAAAAACCCATCTTTTTTTAATTACTGATGCTTTCGTAACAGTCTTGGTTTTGGAATTTGTTATTGTTCGATATTAAGGTATGCGCATCATTTTGATTTTTCCCTTCCTATCGGTATTTCCTCTTTGAAAGACACTGTTTTTACCTAGATATGTTGCTGGTCTTTTAATTATATTGTATTACACTGTTCTTTGGCTTTATTGGGTGGTGTTGGCTTTCTGTTTTTCTTGGCAATCAAAGAATGGCCAAGAATTTGGATAAAGTCGGTAGCTCTTGGAGCTTTAGGAGTTTTGATTTGAATTTGAATGTGGAGAAATACAATAATCAAGGAATGGAAAAATCTGAATTAGAAGGGTGTAGCAAGGTATTTTCTGATGATATTGCTGATCTTTTACCTGTGGATCCTTTTGGGATGGATATTAAGTCTACGGTCACAGCAATCAAGGGTTGGCTTCAAGAGTTTGATGAGGATTTTGTTTCTAATTTCAGTGAAAAAAATATTGTTGATGATGAATTGTTTGAGGGTTTGGATTTGTTTTTAAATGGTGCTATGGAAATGCAACCAGAAAAGGGTAACTTGACTTTTGGTGCTATTTCAATTAGAGATCATGGCCTAGAGGGATTTTTGGTTGATCATGGATTGAACAATTGTGGTTTTGATTCTAAATACAATTTAGGCGATGGGGGAGTTTTTGATAAGAGAAAGGAATTGCAAGTTGAAGGAGGTGATCCACATGATGCTTTGTTTTTTGCTTTGAGTTATCTAGGAGTCGAGGACCTCCTTGTGGTTGAAAGGGTTTGTAAACCCTTACGTGATGCTGTTAGAGGTGATGCTCTTTTATGGAGGAGCATACATGTTGATCAGCCATTAAGCGTCAAAGTTACCGATCAGGCTCTTCTTAAGCTAACTAATAGGGCTCAAGGTTCTTTGGAATGCTTGAGTCTAGTGGAGTGTATTAAAATAACTGACAATGGATTGAAGCAGGTGCTTGAAACCAATCCAAGATTAGCAAAGGTTGGTATATGAGACATTCTTAATGCTCTAATGAATCATAGAATCAATTATTTGTATTGTACGCATGTTTGTTTACTAATGTGGTTACTCAGAATATTGAACTTTCTGCTTTTATTTTGCTCTCATGTTGATCAGGAGTTTTTAGATTGTAAAATTAAAGTACTTTTTTCAGTTTGGATTGAAATTTCAAATGTTTGGTAATCAATAGCTCTGCTTTGGTTATATTGTCATGAAAAGATGACTGTTAAATCTTCTTGCATGCAGTTTTTGTTCTTTATAATAAGAAGACATGGTTTTTATGCTCTTATGTAAAAGACTAATGTTGGGGATTTGAACATGCTTTACCTCTTAACCAATTTATGATTTGAATTTGACGTGATTGCTTGCATTTTCCAATTCAAATCACATAATATGGGTAATGAATAGGTGAATAGGAATTTAATCATTTCATGTGTAAATTAAGGTCGTTTGACATTAGAATCAGTGATATCATTTCATTTGCTTGGTGTTTATTAATGCTTAAGACTTTGTAATGTGATATGCTTTTATAGAAGTATTGATAGGGAAGGGAAAAAATCTAAAAAAATGCATTGAAATTGTTAGATTGTGCATGTGCCTTGATTATTTCATCTTAAAGCATCAAGATTTTCTATCCATTGTTCTGTTGCCTTATTGGAGTTACATTTTTTTTTTTTTTTTATATTTTCCTGTAGATGTTAACTTCTTGAAAGCACTGCTGTAATTTTAAAAACATTTTCGTCAATAGTCGTTTTTCCCCTGCACATAATTAGAAATTAATTTGATTTTGAACTAAGCAGCTAAATGGATGTGAATTAAGATGTAAAATCCTTATGACCTTATCTGACTCCTCTTCCTAACAATATGACCACTAGCTACACTTTCAAAGTAGCAAAATTTACATTCCATAATGAACTTGCATAACTACTACTTTCCTGATCCCTGACAGACATGCTACTTACATTAATGCACTACTACTTACATTCTCATACTGTTTGTCAGATTAAATCAACAATAAAATGAGTATCTTATTGCACTTGTAGTTATTATCACTGATTTCCTTGTCTTCTTGTGTTTGTTTTATTTGTAGCCTAAAGCCTTGCAAGTTCAATTTATTTTACCCAATTCCATTGTTTATGATTTTCACTCTTTCTAATGCCAAATCTACATTTTCATTTGCAGTTATGTGTGCCAGGATGTGTGAGATTGAGTGTTAACGGAATCTTGTCTAGTCTGAGGCTTCTCAAGTCTGCAGGAAACTTGCGAATAAAGCACTTGAGAATTGGCGGGCTCTTTGGTGTAACAGAGAAGCATTTTGAAGAGTTGAAGTCCTTACTCGGTGCAGATAAGCCTGTACAGCTGAAAGACAGGAAACCACGGTTTTATCGTCTAGGAGAGCTTTATCTCTCTTGTGATGATGCTTGTGCCATTGACATTGAGATATGCCCCAAATGTCAAAAATTGAAACTCGTTTATGATTGCCCAGCAGAGAGTTGCCATGGCAAAGATCAAGCTAATCAGTCATGTAGGGCTTGCACTTTGTGTGTAGCACGTTGTATTAATTGCGGGTCTTGCATTAAGGATTGTGATTATGAGGAGACCTTCTGTTTAGATTTTCTCTGTTTGGTTTGTTTGAAGCAGCTACTAAGTTGTCAGGAGTCACCAGAATCAAACGGTGCTTCTTCTTCTGGACACACGGTTGTTCATAGAGAGATGAGGTACAAGTTCTGCTTTTATGGTGAATAGAAAAGAAATAGTATATGCCCATGATGATTGGTCATTTACATCATTCGGCTACATCAAAAGTTGTTTCACATGTGAGGGGGTGTCTCTACCAGACTACCACATTGATCGTAGGCGTGCTTGAAATCCAGGGTTACCTTGTTTATTGCTCCTACTCTACTTGGGAGGGAAAGCTCTAGCTGCTGCTTGATTTCGTGTTTGTTGTTGCATTAATGAACTTTAGCTTGGATTTCTGTCAGCAGGTTACATTGCTTTTATGCTGGAAAAAAAAATGGATGAAAAAGAAACATGCGAGGAAACATGCCTGTGAAGAAAAAGAAAAAAAAAAAAAAAACGAAAAAAGGGGTGAAATTTTATCAAATTACTAACTAATGTTTACCTGAATAAGTTCAATATTGAGATATGCTTAATGCTACATTGCATATCGTCCTCAGAGGGCAGTGAGGTTGGCATTCAAATGTTTGCTGGAGCATTTGAAACGATATTAGTTGCGTTGCAGCTAAGGTATAACGAGTTCCACCATCAAAGTTGGGACTCATTGGTGCAGAGGAGAAGGCAGCCTGTTAAATGACAATGTAGCAGACTAGCACCAAGGGTTGGAGGAAGAAACGCCTGCTTTGGCAGCAGGTTGCTGTTGTGTTCTGTATAAAATGGGCAATAACTAGGGAAATGCATGTTGCTATTTCTGTAGCCATGTAATCCAGCAGGAAGGATCTGGTTTCTTTATATATATATATATAATCTGCTTGTTGAAATTATAATAGAAAGCTTTGGACAAAGATTTATAGATCAATCTTAGATTTGTATGATCTCTCATTCTCTCAAATACAATTCAGAAGTGAATGATTTCATGTTCTTGCCAGTTGCTATATCTCTTTTTTTTTTTTTCACTTTTTTATTTTTCGTCCCAATTCATTTGTCATTGTAAAAGATTAACCAAGTATTAATTTTTTTTTCAAACTTTACCTTTACTTTTTTTTTTAGAAAATGAGCAAATATTATTATTTTTTTAAAAAACATAATTCATTGATAATAATTTTAAGAATTACAAATAATCAGATAATGTAAAATTTTACTATTAGAATTTATATTCTTTTAAATAATGAAATGAAAATTAAAAAATATAATATTGTATTTTTATTCTTTTGAATAATAAAATCTGAATTAAAAAAAATAATATTATATATTCTTATTTAGAGTTTATGTTGATAAAATATATAAATTTTCATAGCAATATTCAGTTTATTAATAATTTTTCGAAAATTTACAACATATAAACAACATATATGTATTTTTGCCATTATACATCAAATGAATAAATATTATTACTCATCATAAATCTGTGGCAAGAGCTTGAGCAACTTGATTTACGTATCTGGTGACCCATCTCAAAGAGATAAATTTCTACAATCGTTAACCATATGGCCCCAATCATTAATTACATGAAATTGGTTATACTTTGATTAAACTAATTTGAAGAATGTGTAAAAAGAACTCACATGATGTCTTCCTGCAATTTCGTTTATAAAATATGACAAGCGTGAAATTTCGAGTTCAAATTCTCTCGGGTTATTATCCAAAAGGAGGGCTATCCGACTTAACAACATGCAGCGTTTGCTTAAAAATATAAGGGGAATTTGCGTTTTTCGCCTAAACGATGGATTTAAATATGACCTGTCGTTTTACTGTGACGGCATTGCTTGAAATAAAAGCCACGAAGACTTGTTTTATTTTGACCGTTAAGCTTTCTTTTTGACTTTCTAAATGGTGCAACCGCCAAACGCCGCCGTTTTCAAGTGCAACAATACATCCTCGCTTCTGGGCTCAACTTATATTTCGGAAACAAATAAGAAAAAGAAAGAATAAAGGAGCTAACAAAGAACAGCAGCAAAAGTCGCCTCTATGGAGAACGGTGAAATTCCTGAAAACGCCAACGAAAGTAATGCTTTTTATGTTTTTAGTGCTTCTTTGTATTATATTGCTTAATTTTTCCTCACGAAATTAATTTCCATTGCACATATATATTTTTTTGTTTGGGTTACAGATTGCCCAGGTCCTCAATCAGAATCAGCTGGACAATCAGATGCGTGTCAAGGATGCCCTAACCAAGAAGCTTGTGCTTCTGCTCCTAAAGGCCCTGACCCTGGTTTCTCTCTATCCTCTATCTCTCTACTTTTTTTTAAAATTTTTAATCTTTTATGAATTTAGGAAAATTTTAATTCTTGCATTTACTGATTAGGAAGAGCTTCGAAGTATTTTCAATTTCTTGGTGATTCTTTTTTAAAGTAATCTTTAGTCTTAGTTTTAGGTTTGAGGTGTCACTTGTTTTGTTGTGTAGCCCATGTTATCAGAAAGTATGGTACTTCTTATTGATTCTTGATTATTTGTTCATGGTTGTTATATCTCCTAATATTAAGAGGTAACTGATGTCTCAGTTTCTTGCAGTAACGTGTTTGTCATTTAATTAGATTATACTAGATAAACTTGTCCTTACTTGTGAGGACTGAGAACCCTATTGTGCACTTTTTAGTTTTTACTAGAGTTCTTTTAATGAATTCCAACTGTGGATTCTAGGTTTGCTTCCCTTTTGGTGGCTTTGAAGTGTATAAAGCTTTGGTGATTTTTCTGTGTGGCGGAAACTTTAGATTTGAATCCATTATATGCGGGGGATGTTCAAAAAACGTCTTTGGTGAAAGCTTGATGTATGTTAGAATTAGAAAACTGAAATTTGTTATTCAGCTTTATTTAAGTAGCCTCCCAAGCAGTTGTCATTCTATGATGTAGCCATGTAGGACAAGCTAGGAAATTTGGAAGATTGTGGATTTTCTTTCAAACGAAGAATTGTGGGAAGCTATTGGTATTTGGTAAAAATGATTTACAAAGGATTGCTGAAACTGTGACAATTTTTTAAGAAACAGGAGAGCGAGAGGCTAGGTATTCATGAACATAAACAAATTGTCAAACTGGATTTATTCCATATAGGGAGAAGAAAGTCTTCCATTTTCTGTATTTTGTTTCTGATAGATGTCTTTTGGAATTTATTGTTGTGAACTAATTTAATGGATAGCAAATGATGCCAAAGAATATGAAGCAGAATTTCCCTAATAGTTCAAATATGAGGAAGAATTGCTCTAAAATAGTTCAATTTCAATCAAGACGTGCAATGCTACTAGCTCTTTCTTCCCACATTTTCCATCTTGGTCAAGTTGAATTGATAATATTGAATACAAGTTTTGCACTACTAAACTATTAGCATGAAGATATGCCTTTGAATGTTCTTATAACAGGATATGTTGTGTTTGGTGCTAATTCATTTCAGAATGGAAAGGGACATGTAATCTTGTGTATAGACTAGACCTGTCCTGACAATTGTCCCACTTTTGATGGACAATATGATGTCTCAACTCAAAATGAGGTGCTTGCTTAATGTTATGTACATTGGTTTTCGTAGACTTGGTGGCAATTGCAGAACGAATGGCTACAGTAAAGCATAAGATACTGGTTTTATCAGGAAAAGGTGGAGTTGGCAAGAGCACATTCTCTGCCCAACTCTCATATGCTCTAGCAGCTAGGGACTTCCAGGTTGGTCTCTTGGATATTGATATTTGTGGACCAAGCATTCCTAAGATGCTTGGGCTAGAAGGTCAAGACATTCACCAGAGTAACCTTGGCTGGTCTCCTGTATATGTGGAGTCAAACCTTGGGGTCATGTCAATTGGATTCATGCTCCCCAACCCCGATGAAGCTGTTATATGGAGGGGGCCTCGCAAGAATGGGCTCATCAAGCAATTTTTAAAGGATGTCTACTGGGGAGAGCTTGATTTTCTAGTGGTTGATGCCCCTCCTGGGACGTCAGATGAGCATATCTCCATTGTTCAATTCCTTCAGGCTACTGGAATAGATGGTGCAATTATTGTCACGACTCCGCAACAAGTCTCTCTAATTGATGTGCGTAAAGAAGTGAGTTTCTGTAAGAAAGTTGGAGTGGAGGTCCTTGGGGTTGTTGAGAACATGAGTGGCTTGTGTCAACCATTGACGGATTTTAAATTTATGAAGTTGACTGAGACTGGTGATCAACAAGATGTCACAGAAAAAGTTTTGGAGTATATGAGAGAGAAAGCTCCAGAGATGTTGAACTTGGTAGCTTCTAGTGAAGTATTTGATAGCAGTGGTGGTGGTGCAACACGGATGTGCAGAGAGATGGGTGTGCCTTTCCTTGGAAAGGTACCATTGGATCCACAGCTTTGCAAGGCAGCTGAAGAAGGGAGATCCTGCTTCACCGATCAGAAGTGTGGAGTAAGCGCACCTGCACTGAAGAATATCATAGAAAAATTACTGGCAGCCAATAAATGGCGTTAGGACTGCATTATGTAGCTGAGCTGATTATTAAAGATGGATCTTTTCTTTTCTTTTTCTTTTTTGTTTTTGTTTTTTTAGATTTGTATTTTATATTCTTTCTTTTTCTGAATTAATTAGTAGTTTTACAGATTCTTTTGTTTATGGTATACGGATTACACAAGTTAACAATTATTGAGTGTTCTGCATAGGTACAGCAATTCTGTATAATAAGCGCTGTACCTTTCTAGTTGCTCAGCTTCATTTGAGACTATGTGCTTTATTGAACTTAGCTGCATCTTGATTACACAATTGCTAGTCTACTTGCCATTAGCTTATATGCTCTTTTCTTTCTTTCAGCTTTTTGTGCCTAATGATTGATGTTTTCGTTGCAACTGAATTATGATGAAGTTACTTACATTTGAATCTTATAAGAAATGCATTTTCATACAGTTTTTTACTGCAAGTTCAAACTTTGTCAAGTATAGCTTGTAATTGATCAAGTCCATCCATAGATTTCTGTTAGATGGTCTGTTATGCATATGAATGGTTTTATCCTCTCGAGGCAATGATCTGTTAGAAGCTCCCTGGTTTGTTATATGCTCGATATGTAAAGAAAAGCCCATAACCCACATCTGTCTCGAATGATCTCCTAACTGTAGCCTTTGATGATCATTGGGTATCATTGCATAGTTCTCAAGAACACGATAAGATGGGATAACAAATGAGCAAGGCAAGATAAAACATTGAAGTAACTATTCTAAACACTACGTCACCTTGCCTTATAAATAGTAGGATAGTGTTTGGATTGATTTAAAACACTACGAATAATAAGATAATGTTTTGATCGAATTAAAATATTAAATATTGTATAAATTTTTTGAGTGGAATTTATTTTAATTCAAACTCAGTTTAACATTATTTATAAATATATACGAAAGCTCAATAACGCTTATATCATTACATTTGATCTTGGCTAATTTGTTAAGCCAGCTAATTCGAGTTTGATTCGAATGGAAATTTTTTTAAATTATCTCAAGTCAAATTCGAACAATTCATCAGTCGATTCGATGTAAAATTTTAAAATTTTATTAGTTAGAAAATTGGAACACCATATTATATATGGTATCATCTAAAAGTACAAATAGCAAATATATAACCTGAATTTTTTTCAAATAAATAGAATGGAATTTCCATTTGTAATTCAAAATGATCGCAATAAAAATGGAAATGGTAAATACTCTCTTGTAACATGGTAAAACCAAATCCTACTTTTACCGACTCTACACCGATGATCCCGTGAAGCCACGAAATAATCACGTGACTCTCACTACCTTTCTCGAGATCAACGGTCACCATCTCTGGATATTCGTGGTCCCTACACTTCGACGACGCCGCTCTTTTCTCAGTTTCACCATTTCTCGATTCCTAGGTCACATCGCCGTTTCTTCACTCACCATATATTATATAAACCCTTCCTCTTCACTCTCTTCTCTTCACCATCGCATTCTCTCTTTCTCTTAGGGTTTCAGATCTCTTTTCTCTAGCTCTTCTTCGTTTTCTTTGCTTTCCTACTACAATACAATGGCTAAGATTAAGATCGGTATCAATGGTATGCAACGAAATGACGTCGTTTTTTTTGTTATTCTTCATTTGAATATTCTGTATCTGAAAATTGTTTTTGTAGGATTTGGAAGAATCGGCCGTTTGGTTGCCAGAGTTGCATTGCAAAGAGACGATATTGAGCTCGTCGCTGTTAACGATCCTTTCATTACTACTGACTACATGGTTCGAACTGCGTACCGTACTGTTATTATTTGCATGCATGGCTCCTTCGATTAATGTAATTTAATTTAATTTCATAAATTTTGATTGAGTAGACCTACATGTTTAAATACGACACCGTTCATGGCCAATGGAAGCACCATGATATTAAGGTTAAAGACGATAAGACTCTTCTCTTTGGCGACAAGCCCGTCACTGTTTTTGGCTTCAGGTATAAATTTAAAATTTAATTTCTTATTTTTTCGTCTCATGCTCAATTAACTATGGTTTATGGTTTAATTGGTTCAATTACGATCAGGAACCCAGAAGAAATTCCATGGGGCCAGACTGGTGCTGATTATGTGGTGGAATCCACCGGAGTTTTCACTGATCAGGACAAAGCCGCTGCTCACTTGAAGGTGTGTGTATGGGTTTTCTAATGTTGCCAATTGAGATGCTATGCCTATACATCTAAATCCACCCCCCACCAAATTTGTAAAAAGTTAACTGTTTAAATTGAAAAACAAAATTAAATTGTCTTATCTTTTTAGTTTAATAATTCTATGATTTCCTTTAATAATAATAATATCGCAGAACACCTATCTTTCAAATATTTTCATTTTATTCTGAAGCTGAGTTCATTTTGGTTTATAATGATTGATCATTTAAGTTTCTGCTGGTAATTTGCTTGACAAGTAAGTGGATTGTTAGCTAACTTGGTTTTTTATTATTTGAATTTAGGGTGGTGCAAAGAAGGTAATTATTTCCGCACCCAGCAAGGATGCTCCCATGTTTGTTGTGGGTGTCAATGAAAAGGAGTACAAGTCTGACCTTACTGTCGTCTCCAATGCTAGTTGCACTACCAATTGTCTTGCTCCTTTGGCTAAGGTAGGCTATCATCTTTCTCACAATAAATTTGTTTGTTCTATTAATATTTGAGAAAGCAAGTTAATCTTTGGTAATACGACCTTTGCAGGTTATCAATGACAAATTTGGTATTGTTGAAGGTCTCATGACCACTGTCCACTCTATTACAGGCGAGTATTCTGAACGTTGGATATTTAACTGAACCAAAAGTAGTTTTTTTCCTCTTTTTTTTTTTTTTTTTTGAGTTAGCTTCTTTTATGCCATCCAGCTACACAAAAGACTGTTGATGGACCATCAATGAAGGATTGGAGAGGTGGTAGAGCTGCTTCCTTCAATATCATTCCTAGCAGTACTGGAGCTGCCAAGGTACAAAATGACTTGGCACCAAGTAGTAATCTGGAACTTTCTTCTAAAATGTTTGGTGTCAGCCTGCTCTGCATAACCTGATGAATGTATGGTTTGCAATTTTCCTGCCGTATATGGATGTGCAACCTCGTACTTAAATAATCAATACATCACGCACTTTTGTTGTATTGTTATGGCCAACTATGCATGTAGCCCCTTATCTCTTTTGTAGTAAAAGAGCTGATAAAGTATCGGAGTTATCGAACATGTATTCTGAGAGTTTTTGTAATTGTTTAGGCTGTAGGGAAAGTGCTGCCTGCATTGAATGGAAAATTGACAGGAATGGCTTTCCGTGTTCCCACTGTTGATGTCTCAGTGGTTGACCTTACTGTGAGGCTTGAGAAGAAGGCCACTTACGATGAGATCAAAGCAGCCATTAAGTAAGGATTAGGATCTCTCTCTCTCTTTCAAATCCTTTACCCTTTTTTTTCTGTTGTTGGCTCATTCCTCTTAATTTTTCTGGCAATGGTCCTGCTACACAGGGCAGAATCTGAGGGAAGTATGAAAGGAATCCTCGGTTACACTGAAGATGATGTTGTCTCAAGTGACTTTGTGGGTGACAACAGGTTAGAAGCCATCTCCTATCAGGAATGCCTAGTATCGTACACAACTCTACTTTCATATTTCTCAATTACATAATTCAATTCTCTCAATCATTGGCTTTCTTTTCATTATGGCCTCTGCTAACATTTCAGTGGCTACATTCTGCAGGTCTAGCATCTTTGATGCCAAGGCTGGAATTGCATTGAATGATAACTTTGTGAAACTCGTCTCTTGGTATGACAACGAATGGGGCTACAGGTAATTTTCATTTCCACGCTATTCAGGGTTTTAGTTTTACATAAGAGATAGTAGCTTGAAGGTTCTTCATTTATTTCTGAATTTTGAATGTGCAACTCTTTACCTGCAGTTCACGTGTGATCGACTTGATCCGCCACATAGCCTCTGTGCAATGAGCACAGCAGCAGCCCCCCACAGTAATAATCACATGATGCGGATATCCTACTTTCCGGCTTAGGATGCAGCTTAGTATTGAAATTGAAAGAATTGAGTTGAGAATAATTAAAGCTGTGAGGGATATGTTTTAGTGTTTCACATTGGTGTCGTGCATCATGTGGTGCAAATTCGGAAGTTAATACAATTGTCTCAGCATATTATAAGATGTAATCTTGTTTTTGGTAATCAAAGGTTTTTCCTTTTATTGATTGAAGAAGCTTTTCCTAAAACTAGTTCGATCCCATTTTTATTTTGCCTATTTGAGCTCTGAATTGTGCGAGCCATCGATATGATTCAGAAATCAGGAATATGAAAATCAAATGCAGGCCATCAATATTTATTATTTAGGCTTGGGCTTGGTTCGTATATTAAACCAGCTGAGTGGAGCAAAGCAACTTTGTTTGCGTTCTATGGCTCATAAGCCCAAATGGAGTCGAATATATTAATTTTTTTTCTTAAAAAAAGAAAGTTTCTTTCCCTCAAAAAAACTATTTTTTCGAAAAAATGCTTAATATTGTTACTCTCACCACCTCCAAATAATTCAGTAAATTAACTATAGCAATTAGTGTTCGTCATATGACAGAGTAAAAATGAGAAGAAAAAATTTTTATTTCTAAAATACACAAATATAACACTTGAGAAGAAAAATTTATTATTTTTAAAATCTACAAATATAACACTTATTTTTGTGGACGGAGGAAGTATCCTAACACTATGAAATTTAAAAAAATTAACTATAAACTTTCAACTTTTCGCAACGGCAAGAAAATAATTAGTTTATCTTAATTCCATAAAATTTTCATTTCAAATTACCTTATCTTTTACTAATAAGAAAAAGTGAATAAATAGAGTTAATGAACATTTTTTTTTTTTTTTTACATAACCAAGAGGTGTACTCCCAAAATTCTATTAGTTTTTTCTTTTCCAATATCAATAAATAAGGATTAAAAAAAAAAAAGTATAAATATTCAAGAATCAAGTTAAGCAACAACGTTGAAATTGATTGAAGTGTGTATAATGAGAGAATGAATGCAATGGAAGAAGTAGCGGACCATCAAATGTGGTCATTAGAATAGGAAATATTCATTCAGCATAATTATCACATCAAATGTGTTTAAAATCATCTTTGAAGATAGACCATATATAGTTCTAACGTCGTGCTGTTTACTCTTCAACATAAATGTAAGAAACTTCATAGATGCTGCTGAAGTTCTGATTCTTAGGAAAGTTTGTAAGGTCTGTATCCTTCAAAAAACTTCTAGCAATAAAGCAAACACTACTTCAGCAGTTCAATCTTGGTCTCGTTCTTGTGCCACACCAGAATACTCTGAAAAGAGTTCAGACAATTGAAATGAGATCCACGATTACATATATACCCAAAAATGATGGAAGCCTTCGTTACTATCTAAACCAGTCAAATTATTAGGCTTAATTGGTTAATGATATTCTAATTATCAAGGTTACATTGTTGGTAAAGCACCAATACACCATCAATATATTCCTTGAAAACAGCCATAAAGTAAGAAACAGCCAGCCATGTCTCTTAAAGAGGATCTCTGGAAATAGGCACTAATGATTCTCATTTACCAAAGCAATAATAGCAATTCCTGATAATCAATGCAGTTTCTTGTACTTTATTGGTTCATTTGCAACAAAAGACAGTTTAATCTCACTTATCATTGTTAACGTGTTGCAGTTTAGACATGTTTGATGCTAATATGCTAGTCTAAGTCATACAGCCAACAGTCCCAATTTTTAAATGGTTATATCATGATCTATTAACACTTTACATTCCTCAAAAAAGCAAAATCTCAAATCTCATCCCTCATATTAATAAACTCTGTATCCAATAACAAAGTAACATGTGTTGTACTAAATAAGCGCATTGAACTAGGCAAGATAACTCCAAGGAGTTCAGAAATTGTGTCAAAGCAATGAAACCAAATTGCCAATACCAAACAACAAAGCTCCAAGATTGTAAAAAGTAGAATAAAATAGTTTAAGGAGCATACTGATTTTAATTTTCCAAAGTTCTAAAATCAGAAAAAGAAGTACAGTCTACTAAGTCAGAGACTAATGTAAGTATCAATGTGCTTACAATTTCACAGAAACAATGGCCAGAGTATAATATGCAATACTAACTCGTCATGTAATCATCAAATAAACAGTCAATCTCAATTAATTTCCAATCCATAAATTCAAGAAGCAATTACACATATAAAGCAAGTAACAAACTACATCCATCTGCTACATGTAAACTCAAACACCCAAAATATAAACATATAACCAAAATAGGACTTACCTATTCAACGACTTTGATTCATTCCCATAAGCATATTGGCTCCACCAGGGAGATACAACACATTGGGTGACCTTGCCATAGTCGCAGCATTTTCCCTTGACGCTTCAATCTTCCTCAGCTCAATTAGCCCTGTACCAGCTTTTGCGGTTGCATCAGAGATCATCTTGGCAGCTTCACTCTCACCTTCTGCCCTGATAATTGCAGCCCTTCTCTCCTGGTCAGCTTTCATGACAATGAACTTGGACCTCTCAGCTTCCTGCTGTGCCACTTGCTTTTGCTCCACAGCCCTGGAGAACTCCACTCCATAAGACAAGTGGGTGATTGCCACATCTTCCAGCAGAATGTTGAAATCCTTTGCACGCTTGATAAGCGAGTCACGGACCAGAGCTGATACATGCGGACGTTCTGTGAGTAGCTGGTCAGCATTGAACTGTGCAACCACAGCCTTTAAAACCTCATTGCCAATTGAGGGTAGCACCTTCTCATCATACTCAAGACCAAGGCGTTGATAGATTTGGGGCAATTTATCCACCTAAGCAAAAATAATCATACATAAAACTTCATGGTTCAAGATAAAGAATAAAAATGAAAGACAACGGGGGAAATGAAACAAAATATAACATAAGTTTGCAACCATATTATCTTCTAGTAAGCATATTCGTACTCCATTTCCAATCTTGTTGCAGCCAAAACCACAAATTATTTAACTGAAATAACCCAACTAAATAATATAATCGATAAAAAATACATCCCCAAACAAGGAAAATAATACCATAGCCCATATACTAGAAATAAAAAATCAAGTATAAGATGCTAAATTTAGCATATATCAAACAATATCTAAAGAGAAATGATGATTACGTCAGGATGAGAAAGAACACGGAGAGTCAAATTAACCATCTGTAGATCCTTTGTACCGGAGATGGAGGAGAAAGTGTGTGGGCGGGTACGGATATCAAAGATGTAGGGTTTCTGCAACCATGGAATGAGAAAGTGAGTCCCTTCACCAATAGTGGTGTCAATAACTCCCCGAAATCTGTCGAATAGCACTGCGCGTTGGCCTCCATCGACGGTGTAAAGAGAGGAGTTGAGGGCGGTGGCTGCAGCGCCCAATCCAAAAGCCGCGCGTGCAAGATTTGTTAGAAAAGAAACAGCTGCTTGACTGCTACCCATTGCTTGATGAGTACTGAAGAAGAGAGGAGGCGTTGGGGTTTTAGAGCGGGCAAATTGGGGTTTATGGTTTACTCACGCAAAGGGGGTTTAGGATTGGGTGGTGCTCACTAAATGTGTAATAAACAGGTGGGCCAGATCCAAACCCGAATAGGTCCGACCTATTATAGGCTCACTTTAGACGAATTGCTGAAAAATTGGCTTGTGGGCTTGTAACGGGTCCATTTGGGTTGCTTAGACCTTTAGAGCCATTTGTACAAGTAGTTGTTTTGAAATGAACTTGAATGTAGAATGTCTGCTATTGAGTTGAGCTACTCCTAGTCTACTTGAGTTCAAACTTGCATAAAGGATGACAACACAAATTCCATCATTCTTGATCGATCATTCTTGATGTAATCACGGTAAAAGATGGCAACACAAATTCGATCATTGAGAATTGCGATTACGGTAAGAGCAAATTCTATAATTTTAGAAAAAAATAACTCATACCAAAACGGTGAAAGGAGACCTCTTAATTCTACCAAAAAGTAAAAAATGGAAAACTTGAATGAAGAGTCTATACTCTATTAAAATTATTCATAAGCTCAATCAAATATTTAAGTTTAATACAATTTTATAAAATATTTCATTAATCAGAGTTCAATTGAGCTTACAGAATGTAAATGATACTTGCATTTGATTAACATTTTATTTTGTAATATGCAATTTGGTTGCTGAGAACGTCATAGGAAAGCATTCTAGCGTGGAGATTTCATTTGGCGAAACTTTCACTATTTGTTTCTCAAGAACCAAACACTTTTAACACTTTGAACATATATTGCAGTTCTTCTTTCTACCTTATCTTACTTATGTTTTGGCCAACTTAGCCTCTACTCCCTCTCTGAACTAACATGAGGGAGAAAGTTTATGTAGGAATGTGCATGAATTGAACCTCAATAGCTCATGATATTATTTACTCCCTATTGTATCATGTCAAATAGTAATATATAGCAACTCATGCACATTGGATATCGAAGATGACCGTTGGAGGCAACATTTATTCGGCATATTTACTACACAATTCTGTAAACCCGCCTTTCATCCAATATAAATAAATCCATTGTTTGCTCATCAACACAACTATTTAAGGTGCGAAATTTATGATTCTTAAAACTTCCAGATATGACAGATCTGCATCCTCAAAAATTTTCCAGCAACAAAGCAAACACTACTTCACCAATTCACAATAAGGTCATGCCACTGTGCTACAACTGAATACCCTGCAAAGAGAGACAAGATGGTTGAAATGAGATTTGCCTTTACGAAACATTAAAAACAGGACATCTGTGTGACCATCTAAACCAGCAAGATTATTAAGGTTAATCAATTAAGGCAGCTGCCCTTGAGAGGTATTTCCGTATTGCCTTAAAAAGGAGCATGACCCGAACATTTTGGAAAAAAAAAAAAAAGAAATGAATGATGGGTTGAATGATTTCAGATTGAGGTGGAGTTGTTTGTAAACATGACCCAGTTTAACACTTTCAATTATGAGTCATGAAAAGACATGCAATCATTTGGAGCAGGTCAAAACAATCTAATACGTTAACAGAAAAATGCTTCAGAATAAAGTGGACAAGGTCTGTATATGTAGCCAACTGAAGTTATAGCTCATGAAAAGAAAAGGATTTTTTCCTCCAAAAAACATCCATAAAATTTGGAGTTTCTTCTCTTCAGGCAGCCCCTAATTCTTAGTCTTCCATATTAGATTTCACATCAATTTATTCAGACAATCCAGGACATGTAATATATGAATGTAGACAGAAAAAGGCAGTGCATTAGAAAATCAACAACATATCCAGGAAAAAAAACAAAAACAAATCACTGCTTCTAACTCGAATGGCTTGCCAACATGTTCAACACCTTGCTGGTAGCTGAAGTGACTGATGAGCATTTTTACCATGCATTAACCAAATGCATTAACAAACACTGTTAAGGACTAATGCTAAAATTCATTTAACTTTCAGAAATTCAGTCTTGCTCGTGTTTCTTAAATGCCACACCAACATACCAGTAATTCATTATCCATGCATTAATTGAACAACTCAAATAGCGCTTATGTAAATGCTCTTTTTCTGATGAATTAGGCCAAAAAAAAAAAAAAAAGATACAGATGCAAAAATATTTTTAAATGAACATATTTTCCCAGATTATTTGACAAGCAAACAATCAGCATTTTGGTGTTGCCTCACCAAGATTATAGCATTGGTAAAAGCAAATTACACCGAAAATATTTTCCTTGTAAACAGCAATGAAGCAAGAATCAGCCAGGTAATATAATGTCTGTCAACATGAAGCAGTTCCCAGAATATTCATGATGCTCATGGTCGAAAAAGCAAACTGTGAATATCCTAAAATGCAGAATAAAGGAATAACCTTGTGCAACTCAACAATTTTGATTTTCAATTTCCAAACTTCTAAATCCAGCAAAATAAATGTTGAAGCCAGCTAACTCACAGATCAATTGAAGTATCAACGAGATAGCATTCAAAGGATATCCAGGAAAGAAAAATAAAGGTTAAATTCTACCAGTTCACAGAATAATTGAAGCAGCACATGGTAGTAATTTCACAGAAAAAATTAGCCAGAGGATGTGCCATTGTATGCAATTCTATTGAGACATATAATCATCTGAAAAAGTCATTCACATTCCATTTCCAATCTATAAATTCAAGAAGCAATTACATACATTTAAGCCAGTAAAAGAACTACCATCCAGCTGCCAAATGCAAATTTGAGCGCACACAATATCAACATATAAAAATAGGTAGAAATAGGATTACCTTTTTAACGGCCTGGATTCAATGCTAGTAACATGTTAGCTCCACCAGGAAGGTATGACACATTGGGTGACTTGGCCAGAGTTGCAGCAATTTCCCTCGATGCTTCAATCCTCCTGAGCTCAATTAGCCCTGTACCAGCTTTAGAAGTTGCATCAGAGATCATCTTAGCAGCTTCACTCTCACCTTCTGCCCTGATAATTGCAGCCCTCCTCTCCTGGTCAGCTTTCATGACAACAAACTTTGACCTCTCTGCTTCTTGCTGCGCCACTTGCTTCTGCTCCACAGCCCTTGAGAACTCTGATCCATAAGACAAGTGGGTTATTGCCACATCCTCCAGCAGAATGTTAAAATCCCTTGCACGCTTGATAAGAGATTCACGTACTAGAGCTGACACATGCGGACGTTCAGTGAGGAGCTGATCAGCATTGAACTGAGCAACCACAGCCTTCAAAACCTCATTGCCAATAGAGGGGAGCACCTTCTCATCATACTCAAGACCAAGGCGTTGAAAGATTTGGGGCAATTTCGTTACCTTGCTCAAAATAAAAATTAAAAAAATTAGAAATGCATATTTATACATATTCAAAGTGTATATTTCTGGCTCATAAACGCTTTTAGCTGAAGAGGAAAATAAAATACTGCAGAGGGATAAACAACATATAACAGCAACTGCATTTATCTAGAGCTAATTATATAGTCTCCCAGTAAACATAATCATATTCCTCAGTTTTTGCAGCCAAAAGACACATCGTTTAACTGAAACCAATATGCTAAAAGATCAAATAGCAAGCAAAATATGCTAGCTTTTGCTTGCTTTGACACATATCAAACAAGATTTGCAGAGAACAGATGGTTACATCGGGATGGGAGAGAACACGGAGGGTCAAGTTAACCATCTGCAGATCCTTCGTACCGGAGACAGACGAGAAAGTGTGCGGCCTGGTACGGATATCAAAGATAAATGGCTTTTGCAGCCATGGGATCAGGAAATGAGTCCCTTCACCAATGGTGGTATCAATGACTCCACGAAATCTATCGAATAGCACCGCGCGTTCGCCTCCATCGACGGTGTACAGCGACGCGTTGAGAGCGGTGGCCGCAGCGCCTAAACCGAAAGCGGCCCGTGCAAGATTTGTTAGAAACGAAACAGCTGCTTGATTGCTGCCCATTTCGCAAGATGATTTGATCGCTCAAGAAAAGAGATTTTGGGGTTTTAGAGGAGCAATTGGGGTTTATAGTTTCGAACTGTGTATTAAACGGGTGGGTCGGGTTCTGTTTGGGTTTGTTTCGACCCATTAGTCAAAGACTGAGTTCTAGGGCCCAAAATATGGGCTGCACCGATTAATGGGTCAAAACCGAAGATTTGTGAAGATCAAGTTTTTATTTGAGAATTGAATAGGGTTTTGTTTTGGTTTCTTTGTTTCAGAAACCCTAGCCCCCATATTGAACATATTGATGCATCGATCTCCAACATTTCGAGTTTTGCTTTCAGGTATTTCCATTTTATTCCATTTTCTTTTTTATTGCGCTTTTTGGTTGCTGAGAATGTTGTAGGAAAACTCTTCAAGGCTGGAATGCGTCTATATGATATTCTTTGTATATTGATCAATTTTTAGGTTTTGTGATTTGGAAAGCGAATAAATCTTGATCGTCGAGTTCGTTTTTATCATCTTTTTTTTCTTTTTGAATTGGTCCTCTTTGCAAAATTGAGCTTATGCTTTGGGATTTTCTTCTTTGCAAAATTGATGCTTTATCATTTTTTCTCCTTCTATTTTGTTGTTAATTAATTATAAACATAATTTTTTTTTTTTGGAGAAAAAACGGTGTACTTTACATATTTCAGGCATTCTCTGTCTCTGCCCCTGGATCTTGAGTTCCCCTGTATGTCAATTTGAATTGCTCGTTAAAAAACAGAGACTTTTATAGGAAAGTAAGTATGAAATGCGGGCACTTCAAGAGTCTAATTATTTCATGGAAAACTATTTATGAAACCCAATTTTCTTTTGGCTGTTAGTTTCTTTCATTGAGTTAGGTATTTAGATTTTCTCAAAACCCAATTTTTGAAGGATAACACCTCCCTACCACACGCTGAAGCATTCTGAGATATTAGTCATGTAACAGTTTGTCTAAGAATGTGTATCGTTCTTTATTTGTTCAGATTCTGAAATCATCAGTCAATAAATATTAGAGCTAATTTGGCAGGAGCTATGGCTATGAATCACATCAAATCATTGAGGGCTAGCATGATTACTAAGGAAGTGTTTAGAATAGTGGATCAGCGAACATTTGCTACTAGCACTAGCAAAGCAAAAAAGGGTGGAAAAGGGGGAGCAGCAGCCGATGCTCCAAAAGCATCATCTCTGAGCAAAGAAGTTAAGGCTACCACTGTAGTTGGTGCCAATATTCTTAAGGATGGAGCAGATCCCAAGGTCTTGCCTGACTCTGATTACCCCGATTGGTTGTGGCATCTGCTCGATAAACGTACTGCGCTGAGTGAATTAAAGAGGAAAAATGTTAGAACTCTCTCCTACGAAGAGCTCAAACGCTTTGTCAAGCTAAACAATCGTGCTAAAATCAAGGAAAATAATTCTGTTAAGGCCAAAAATTGACATAAAGAAATCTGTAAGAGGCATTGTCTTGAACTCTTTGTTCAGTACAATTTGTCCTTTTTGTCTAGGATCCTTAATGTTATTGAGTTGCATTGATGAAATAGAATTTGAGGAAATGCAGAAATGTTTTAGTATCTATCTGCAGCTCCAGGTTCTGTTTTTATTCAATTTTCTTTTTTTACTTTAAGTTTCTACATTCTGTCTAGAACCTTGTATGCTGTTTCAAATAGTATAATATTGGGGCTTGTGGCGATAAAGGTTTTGATTTGCTGACTTTCTGCTGTTGGAAACTCTGAATTGGCATTTCTTTGACTCAATGCTATACGATGCGTCCTCCCAAATAAAAGGAAAGAAATTATAACAATGCAATTGTATGTCTGCTTCTTTTTCATCTTTTAATGAGACAGTTAATGATTCATTACTTTCATTATAGACTTAGCAAGAATGACTTTCCACTGTTTTCCTTTTCTCAAAGTGGTTTTTGCTACATACTCACTTCTGGTTGCTTGCTTAATTTGACTGTAGTTTAGCTGTAAATGTT
The DNA here is from genome assembly GCA_947857235.1 of Jatropha podagrica. Lineage (NCBI taxonomy): Eukaryota > Viridiplantae > Streptophyta > Magnoliopsida > Malpighiales > Euphorbiaceae > Jatropha > Jatropha podagrica. The sequence continues at coordinate 2,823 of CANUEP010131956.1, read as the reverse complement.
CTGAGTAACAAGGAGAATCTCTTGTGACTTTGTTTAACTTAGGTTTTGCAAGTTGTGAAATTATCTTTATAAGACAATGTCATTCAGTTTTTACATGTATACTTGGATGGTGTTGCAGGAACATTTTATTGGGAATGAAATAGGAAAAAAAATCTGATTTCCAGATTTGTTCAATGATTCAAAAAATTTTGTTCTGATGAAATTTAGTGACATGAATATTTTTGGTTTGTTACATGTAGCCCACTCTTCAGACTAACAGAAGTAGATGTAGACCCTTGTGTAGAATCTTTCGGTTGATGGGTTCCTATCTGTTTCTATATAAATTGAAGAAAGCAGGTATTACTTCATGTCATGTAATTAGAGATAGCTTATTGAATTATGCAGTTGGGCCCTAAACTTGCCAATGAACTTTTAGTAGGTGGAAGCCACCTCCTGTTGCCTCCTTTGCTCATCTTAACAATGGTGACCCTCCATCCTTCCCCCAGATATTCATAGTGATATGTAGAAAGCTTTTCCTTTTTCCTTCTTATCAATGACTTGGTGGCCCTTTAATGCTCATGAGTAAGTGTACGACTGTTTTGGATATTTCTATTCTGAACCAAACCCTCTTTTTTCTTTTAATCATTTTTTTTTTTTGGGTTTGGTTTGTAATGTGTATACTAGGGGTGAACACTGTTTGATATGTTATATGCCCAATATTCAAATTATGATGATTAGGTATAAATGAACTGAGCCAAGCTCGAATTCACTATACTCGAAGCTTGGTTCGGTAAGATTTTGCTCTGCTCAAAATTCAATGAGCCTAAAATTATATTATATATATGTATATATAAAAGTTCAATAAGCCCCGATGAGCTTTCGAGTTTAATATCGTTAGGTTCGAGCTTAAGCTTAAGCTCAATTCCATCCGAATTTTTTTTTAAATTTTTTTAAGCTGAGTTTAAATAGTTTGCAAGCTGGTGTGACTCGTTTACACCCCTTGTGATGATAAACAAGTCACTTACTAATAACTCAAAATAAAAAAAAAAAATTATGGGTGAATATATATAAATATTAATTATCACAATTAGCTTTTGATCTCTATTATTATAGGTGGTCCATGTATATATTGGTGGCCCTAAGTTTTGAAGGACACAATCCTTTAGATAAAACACATTAATACGAAGGAGACCAAGTGATGAGAGCTATGCTTCAATGGAGATATTGTTCTATGTGTTTGCTTTATGCCCATGTGATAGTGAAGATTGGGAGAGAAAAGGTTGAAGAAGCAAGAAAATGTTATATACATGGACTGAAAAAGTTGACATAATATGCATTATTGTTGTTTAAAGCTAGCTAGCATGAGGCAACCCACCCCCTTACCCTCTTTCTATACCAACCTTTTTCAATGTAGCATTCAAAAAGTTAAAGCTGCCTCTCACATGGCTATTTTTGCTTTTAGATTTTAGTGTCTCATCGCTCAAGTAGCTGGATGATTGGATTTTAATTTTAGGGTTTTCAAGAAGGAAATCAAACTATTACAGCTCACCAAACCTTTTGTTGTAATCTTCCCCAAGCATAGATAATATTAAAAGATGAAATTGAAATTGAAATCACAAGCATAGATAATCCCATTTCTATCAAATTTAAGATGAAATTGAAATCACAAACCTAAATTCTCGAGGGAAATGCTAAACGAAGGAAGTCCCGTCGTGACGGTAGTATTAAAATAATATTAAAAGTGAGATCTATATATATTTTATAATATTAAAAATTGGATCCACATATATTTTATCTTCATAATTATATATATAAATTTTACTTTTAATATTATTTTAATACTGCCGTCACCCAGCCCTACCCAATTCTTAATTAGTCATTTATTTGTACCAGAAAGATGGTCCCCAATTAGGTTAGTCTTTATATATATATATATGATTACATATTACAATAATTGTTTTTTTATTAAAAAAAAGGTTTTATTCATTAATTAATTAAGATCAAATTATTCACCAACATTTGAGGTATTTGCTCTATGTCAGGTCTTGGAGAGTAGGGTACATATTCACCTTTTATTATTATTATTATTATTATTATTATTAACGCTTTGTCCATTGACTTCTAGTAATAAAGTTCTATTATATTTTTATGAAAAGAAAAAGAATATGCATCAAAATAAAAAAATTTATAAGAAAATAAAACATATTCTTATTATTTAATTTTAAAAATTTATAATTTATAAGATAAGAAATAATATAACCTTTACCACATTTAATTATGAGGATCAACAAAGGAGGGAATGATGATATGTACTTAAAAGACTTAAAAACACAGATGCCTTCTTCCATTTCTGAATGTCTTAAAGCTTCAACTAAATTAAACTATACATTATATTACAAGCTCCATCATTTTCAATAGCTTCATGCTCACAATGATACTCATCTATTGTTCAACAACGTGCAATGTTTTCCATTTAGGTATGTAATTGGAAATTATATCTATAATCTATAATATATATAAAAGTACGAATGGAAGGAATATTTGATTCCCAAAACGCTCCTACGTATTCTAATTGATAAAAAAATATTATTAAAGATAATTTAGTCTTAATGGATAAGTTGAGACTACATTGTGTTTATTTTTCTATTCTAATTATTATTATTATTATTTAATCTAATTCTATTCTAATTAGAAATTTATTCCTTAATAATGAGATAACTTTTAATTTTATTGAATAACTTAATCCTATTTTAATTAGTAATTTTTAATTTTATTATGATTAGGAATATAATTTAATAAAAATATATAATTTAATAAATATTGGGATAGCTAACATTGGGACCA